>JBAKBP010025950.1:0-32514 GCA_037953745.1 Lithodes maja
TATGACAGCATATGGTCCTCCCGGGATTCCAACTCGGGACACCACACCCAGAACATAAGCACTTAAACCATTACACCACCAACACAGTAATGACAGCATATGGTCCTCCCGGGATTCCAACTCGAGACACCACACCCAGAACATAAGCACTTAAACCATTACACCACCAATACAGTAATGATAACATATGGTCCTCCCGGAATTCCAACTCGGGACACCACACCCAGAACATAAGCACTTAAACCATTACACCACCAACACAGTAATGAAAGCATATGGTTCTCCCGGGATTCCAACTCGAGACACCACACCCAGAACATAAGCACTTAAACCATTACACCACCAATACAGTAATGATAACATATGGTCCTCCCGGAATTCCAACTCGGGACACCACACCCAGAACATAAGCACTTAAACCATTACACCACCAACACAGTAATGAAAGCATATGGTTCTCCCGGGATTCCAACTCTGGACACCACACCCAGAACATAAGCACCTAAACCATTACACCACCAATACAGTAATGATAGCATATGGTTCTCCCGGGATTCGAACTCGGGACACCACACCCAGAACATAAGCACCTAAACCATTACACCACCAATACAGTAATGAAAGCATAATTATAGTCCTCCCGGGATTCCAACTCGGGACACCACACCCAGAACATAAGCACTTAAACCATTACACCACCAACACAGTAATGACAGCATATGGTCCTCCCGGGATTCCAACTCGAGACACCACACCCAGAACATAAGCACCATATACCATTACACCACCAATACAGTAATGACAGCATATGGTCCTACCGGGATTCCAACTCGGGACACCACACCCAGAACATAAGCACCATATACCATTACACCACCAATACAGTAATGAAAGCATATGGTCCTCCCGGGATTCCAACTCGGGACACCACACCCAGAACATAAGCACCTAAACCATTACACCACCAATACAGTAATGACAGCATATGGTCCTACCGGGATTCCAATTCGGGACACCACACCCAGAACATAAGCACCTAAACCATTACACCACCAATACAGTAATGATAATATATGGTCCTCCCGGGATTCCAACTCGGGACACCACACCCAGAACATAAGCACCATATACCATTACACCACCATCACAGTAATGATAACATATGGTTCTCCCGGGATTCCAACTCGGGACACCACACCCAGAACATAAGCACCTAAACCATTACACCACCAATACAGTAATGATAACATATGGTCCTCCCGGGATTCCAACTCGAGACACCACACCCAGAACATAAGCACCTAAACCATTACACCACCAATACAGTAATGATAACATATGGTCCTCCCGGGATTCCAACTCGGGACACCACACCCAGAACATTAGCACCTAAACCATTACACCACCAATACAGTAATGATAACATATGGTTCTCCCGGGATTCCAACTCGGGACACCACACCCAGAACATAAGCACCTAAACCATTACACCACCAATACAGTAATGATAACATAATTATGGTTCTCCCGGGATTCCAACTCGGGACACCACACCCAGAACATAAGCACCTAAACCATTACACCACCAATACAGTAATGATAACATATGGTTCTCCCGGGATTCCAACTCGGGACACCACACCCAGAACATAAGCACCATATACCATTACACCACCAATACAGTAATGATAACATATGGTTCTCCCGGGATTCCAACTCGGGACACCACACCCAGAACATAAGCACCATATACCATTACACCACCAATACAGTAATGATAACATATGGTTCTCCCGGGATTCCAACTCGGGACACCACACCCAGAACATAAGCACCTAAACCTAGAATAACATATAACACACGTGACTGGTTCTCAAGGGGTGAACAATGATGAACAAGTTGTCTGTGAACCATCAACAAATCATCACCACCATCACTTAACCCCTTCTTTACCGGCCACGCCCTTTTAGATATATTCTAACTATATTTAGGCGATTTTATACAGTTTAACAAGGATCTATGGTCGTAAAAAGGGTTAAGTGATTTAGTTTGAAGGCTTTTAATTGCTGGTGGCCCTTCCTTAGCTACATAATATAGTTTAAGGGAAGGTTTTTAGTTGATTCCCTAGACTTCCATCAAGCTTAAAATTACTCCCCCTTGACCCCCTTTCAAGACAAATTTGTACATTTTTCGGTAGAAAAATGTCCTTCCCCTTAAATTACAGGCTCGCTATCGCTCGCCAGGAAAAAATCGACACCTAAATGGCACGAAAGGTCTTAAAATTGACAGAAATGGGTCAAAAGTTTTTAAAATCGTCAAAATAATGGGGCGAACGTCTTGAAATTAGAAAAGCAATGGGGCTAAACATGAGGGAGAAAGGAGTCCAGAAAAAAAAAATCCCTCCAGTGGATATTATATCCCCTTAAAATATAGCTAGAATAACATAATTATAACACACGTATATAACCGGTAACTGAAGGGGTTAATAATGACCAACACACACCAGTTGTCTGTGAACCATCAACATCACCATCATCATCATCACCACCATCATTACTTATTAGGGGAAGATGGGGCCGTTTTTGCTTGTTCTTCTATTAATTAATGTATTCCTTTATTTCTTATTATTTTCCTCGCTAGACCTCCATCAAGCTTAGAAAAACGCCCCCTTTCAAGATAAATTTGTACATTTTTCGGTAGACACATTTCCCGGCCTGCCTCTTAAAATTTCAGGCTCGCTATGGCTCGCCAGGAAAAAATCGACACCTAAATAGAACGAAAGGTCTTAAAATTAACAACGAAATGGGGCGAAAAAAATCGCCAAACTAATGGGCCCAACGTCTTATAATCTCAAAACAAATGGAGCTTAACACGAGGGAGAAAGTGGAGCAGAAAAACGACCCATTTCCCCTTAACCTAGTCCAACAGTCATTACTCTTCATCATCGCTAATATATAGTCAACATTATTCCTACTGTAATCCTGTTGGTCTATGTGAATGAAGGAGACAAAGGGAAAGCTGCCTGTGACAAGTGCCCCCCCCCCCCCCCCCCCCAGGTTTAAGGGAGCCCACCTCGCTTTTTTTTTTATCTTTCTCTCCCTCTCTCTTTGGCTTGTGTCCATTCGGCCCCATTCAGTCTACTGTTTGAAGACGTTTACCCCCATCCAGGTGTCAATATTTTCCTGACGAGCGGTAGCGAGCCAGCATATATATTTTTTTTTGTTTTGACGGCAAGCTAAATTTGTACATTTTTCGATAGAAAAAAAAAAATCGGCAAAGCCGAATTTCTCCATACAATGCTGGCTCGCTATCGCCTGCCAGCAAGAAATCGACACCTGGATGGGGATAAACGTCTTAAAACAGTTGGCTGAATGGGGCCGAATGGGGCCAGAGAAAGAGAGAAAATGAGAGAAAGATAAAACAAAAGCAGGTGACCCCCCTTAAAGAGTGATAGAGAACCACAATCAAGGTACGTCAGAGGTCCTTTAGGTGTCTTGGAAAGAAGTGTGGTGTGTTTGTTAAGTGTAGTGATATTAATAGGAGGAGGAGGTGTTTGTGAGAGTTAACTGGATTACTTTCTGTGTAAGTGAGGCACAAATAGAAACAGTGGAGGAAGAACACGCAAACATAAACATTCTAGTATTTAAAACACTTGTTCGGCCACACTTAGAATACTGTGGCACCGTCTGGGATCCACACACTCACAATAATATAAATAAACTAGAGGCCATACAAAACAAAGCTGCAAGATGGATCAGACGTGATTACAGACACACTACCGTACATCAGTCACTTTGCTCAAACAATACAGTAGACTAGACCCATTTGTAACAAGAAGACAAATACACAGACAACAGATGTTATACAAAATCACAAACAATCTAGTGGGCATAGACAAAAATACATATTTACACCCTACAAACATACGATTTACGAGACGCAGCCACAACTTAAAATACCACACATATCAGGCAAGCACGGACATATTTAGCCATTCATTTTTTCCCCTCAGCATCCAAGAGTGGAATCACCTCCCATCTCACATAGTTAATAGCCCCACTCTTCATTCCTTTATAAATAGGATCACTAAATAATTATCTCCCTCTTCCTAATCCTTGACCCGATCCTATCCCTTGCTCCTAATTCCCCTGCACAACCCCCACATATCATGCTGCCCGAGAGCAGCCCTCTACGGGTACCCCTGACAAGATGTGGGACAACAGGCATACGCATGTTTCGTCTAAGTTACCCCAATAATAAGAATAGGACAGTTTTCTTTTATTGCGTTTCGTTTTCTTCTAATATAAATCGGGCAGTATAGGCTTATCCCTCAATACCTTCACCTATGCCTATGGTATAGGGGAAAATTTCGAGCCTAGGGCCTCGAGGATTATGCCGCGTTCTGACAGCTAATTCTGGCTTTCGTAAGACGATTATATACAGTTTAGGATGGATCTGTGGGAATTAAAAGGTAAAGACTAACTCAATTAACCCTCTGACTTCCATATACCCTTCCTAATCTGAATATAATCGTCTAATACTAACCAGAACACATAAACAGAAATGCGTGATCGTATCTTGAACGGGAAAGAGGGCACCAAACGAGAGACGATTGTAAAAGGTGCCTTGAATAAATTCATATTATCACCAACCCACCAATTAGCTTACAAACATAAATAATTAATGAAATAAATGAAATTTATGGAAACAAGTGGCACTCCAAGGATTCCAACCTGGATACTCACACCGAAATTCACCGCACTAACCAGTACACTACCAAGACAGCTTATGAGAAGGAATACAGGAAAATCAACATCAATTTGGATGGTTTTGATCATTTCATTACTACCAAAGACATAATAGGAACTGTGAACTGTAATTTTAACCTTACATAGACAATAATACACGCTACAATGAAGGGACTTGGTATTCGTGTGATATTCAATCAATCTTCCCTTCATCCTATGGCTTAAACCGGTACCGGTAGCACACAACGCTTTTTCCCTCAACACTGGTCTGGCAGCTTAAGAGGTCAACATTTATAATATTTCGGTTACTTAAATTCATACACCACGAATCTAGTTTCCGATAACACTGCAAAATATTCCAGAAATGTTGTCAGAAAAATATTGACCATCGAATGTTGACTATAAAAGCTCTCGTGTGATACCGGCTTCAGACTGTTTTAAACTGCGTGTGTCAAGGTATTTTGACCCCAACGTCCCTTGAATTGGGCTCTGTCACTCTTTTGGCTTTGGGGGAGACACTCGTTACAGGCAACCTGTTTTTTGTCTCCTTCATAAACATAGGAAAAAAAATACTGACGGGGATTAAGGGTTGGGTACAGAATCAGGATAAGGATTAGGAAGGACGTGTCTGGTGATCCTAGCTTTAAGTGGGGTCACCTGCTTATTTTCTCTGGGTTGTATCCATTCGGCCCCATTCAGCCTACTGTTTTAAGACGTTTATTCCCATCCAGGTGTCGATTTCATCTTGGCGAGCGATAGCGAGCCAGCATTGTATGGAGAAATCCGGCTTCGCCGGAGACATTTTTCTATCGAAAAATGTACAAAGTTAGCCTGTTGTCAAAAACTGTTCAAAAAATATGCTGGCTCGCTACCGCTCGCCAGGAAAAAATTGACACCTGTATGGGAATAAACGTCTTAAAACAGTAGGCTGAATGGGGCCGAATGGGTACAACCCAGAGAGAGAGAGAGAGAGAAAAAACGAGGTGGGCCCCCTTTAATGTCTTAACCCTTTCACTCCCGGTGCCGTCCTTCTTAAATCGGTATCACACGAGCGCTTTTTCCCTCAACACTGGTCTGGCAGCTTATGAGGTCAACATATATAATATTTTGGTTGCCTAAGTTCATCTATCATCAGTCTAGTTTCCCATACCAGTGCAAAATATTCCAGAAATATTGCCAGAAAAATGTTGATCATGGAATGTTGACTATAAAAGCTCTCGTGTGATACCGGCTTAACTACTGTATATTATGGTTACTATTACACGATTGTATTCAGATTTAAAAAGACCTCCAGCAATTAACCCTTTGAATAAGTAACACCCAGTTCTTAAATAACATTAATCATCAATTACAAACCCCAATGCACTTGAATAAACTAATGAAAGCATATGGTCCTCCCAGGATTCCAACTTGGGACACCACACCCAGAACATAACCATCTATACCATTACACCACCAACACAGTTAAGGGGAGGCAGTACGTTTTTCTGGACCCCCTCCTCCCTAATGTTTAGCCCCACTAGTTTTGAGATTATAAGACGTTCGGTCCATTAGTTCGGCGATTTTAACACCTTTCGCCCCATTTCGTTGTCAATTTTAAGACCTTTCGTGCCATTTAAGTGTCGATTATTTCCTGCCGAGTGATAGCGAGGCTGCAATTTTAAGAGGAACCGACCTTAGGCCGGGAAATTTTTCTACCGAAAAATGTACAAATTTATCTTGAAGGGGGGTCTAGGTTTTTTTTCTAAGCTTGATGGAGGTCTAGGGAGGAAACTAAAAATATATACAGTATGAATAAATGAAGTAATATATACAGTATGAATAAATGAATTAATATATACAGTATGAATAAATGAATTAATATATACAGTATGAATAAATGAATTAATATAAACAGTATGAATAAATGAATTAATATATACAGTATGAATAAATGAATTAATATAAACAGTATGAATAAATGAATTAATATAAACAGTATGAATAAATGAATTAATATATACAGTATGAATAAATGAATTAATATAAACAGTATGAATAAATGAATTAATATATACTGTACAGTATGAATAAATGAATTAATATATACTGTACAGTATGAATAAATGAATTAATATAAACAGTATGAATAAATGAATTAATATAAACAGTATGAATAAATGAATTAATATATACTGTACAGTATGAATAAATGAATTAATATAAACAGTATGAATAAATGAATTAATAGACCAAACAAACGGTCTGCCTCCCCTTAATTAAGGGGGGTGACCTGCTTTTTGTTATTTCTGTCCTATTCTCTCTTTCTCTGGCTTGTATCCATTCGGCCCCATTCAGCCAACTATTTTAAGACGTTTATCCCCATCTAGGTGTCGATTTCTTCCTGGCGAGCGATAGCGAGCCAGCATTATATGAAGAAATCAGGCTTTGCCGGAGACATTTTTCTATCGAAAAATGTACAAATTTAGCCTGCTGTCAAACAAAAAATAAAAAATATGCTGGCTCGCTATCGCTCACCAGTAAAAAATTGACACCTGGATGGGGATAAACGTCTTAAAACAGTAGGCTGAATGGGGCCAAATTGATACAAGCCAGAGAAAGATAGAAAAGGACAGAACAAAACAGGTGACCCCCCTTAAAGGTTGAATACACGATCACGAGTAATATTAATGTACCAGCGACGTGCGTTATATTTTATTCTAGCTATATTTAGACGATATTATGCAGCTTAGGAAGGATCTGTGGTAGTTAAGAGCGTTGGTTGAGATAGTTTGAAGCCTTATCATTGCTAGAAGTCCTTCTCAAGCTGAATAAAATCGTCTAATAGTGGCCAGAATGTGATGAAAAGGACGTCCCCGGTACAGAATGGGTTAAGGGAGCACACCTCGCTTTTTTCTCTTTCTCTCCCTCTCTCTTTGGCTTGTATCCATTCGGCCCCATTCAGCCTACTATTTTAAGACGTTTACTACCATTCAGGTGTCAATATTTTTCTGGCGAGCGGTAGCGAGCCATATATATATATATATTTTTTTTGACAGCAAGCTAAATTTTTACATTTTTCGATAGAAAAATGTCTCCGGCGAAGCCGGATTTCTCCATACAATGCTGGCTCGCTATCGCTCGCCAGGAAGTCGACACCTGGATGGGGATAAAAGTCTTAAAACAGTTGGCTGAATGGGGCCGAATGGATACAATCCAGGTAAAGAGAGAAAAGGAGAGAAAGATTTAAAAAAAAAAAAAGCCGGTAACCCCCCTTAACCTCTGAAGTGCGCACGGGGGTAAATGAAAACGTCCCCCTGTGCTGACGTATTTGAGGTTTTTCGTCACTAAAATATTCATTGTACCATTAATAGCATTAATAATTATCCATATGCGCCTATTATGGGTTGATTATAAAGGTATTAACCTGAAACAACAATAAAACGAGTGAAAACAGCGTTTGGATGGTCAAAATCGGAGATATAGCCCGCGAGTTGTATAATCTATGGGTGAGGCAAACTCCTTTCCCGCCAATTTCCCCCAAGGCCACTGAGACACAGTCGATCGATACTCTCTCTCTCTCTCTTGCACTCGATGGCCATCAGTGATGACAACACCCTGCTTGCAACTCGCTAATGTTAGCACGAAAATATACCTCAGAATAAGGGAATAATAGGGAAAATAGGTGATAACTGAGGAATAGGAGGAAAGTGGGGAAGGAGGGGAGGTAGAGGACTGAGATTTTGCATGGCCCAGGGGCCAAAAAAAAAAAAAAAAAAAAAAAAAAAAAAATTTTTCGATGTAAAAAGTTGATTTTTAGTTTTACTTACTCCAGAGAGTCTTCCCGCAGTCCGCCGGCCGAACTCTAAAGAGTCTTCCCGCAGTTCCCGGGTTAACAGGCTTGGAACTATCTCACTCCACCGCTTTTACTACCACAGATCCTTCCTAAACTGCAAAAAATCGTTTAAATGCAGTTAGAACACATTAACCCCTTCTGTACCGGCGAAGTCTGGTTTATTTTAATTTGGCTACCGCACTATTTATCGATTTTATTCAGTTTAGCAAGGACCTCTAGCAATAATATGAGTTCAAACTATCTCAACCAACCCTTTTAACTACCACAGATCCTTCCTAAGCTGCATAATATCGCCTAAATATAGGTAGAATAAAATAATATATAACACACGTCGCTGGTACTTAAAGGGTTAAAAAGACGTCGCCGGTACGGTCGCGCTAATAAGTCATGTCCAAGCTGTCATTTGGCTCGCTCTGTGCTGTATTAATGTCTGTCAGATGTTGAATAGAGTGGGTAAGTGTAGGAACATGGTTGTATATCTCAGCTACCATTACATTTGGCTCGCTCTGTGCTGTATTAATGTCTGTCAGATGTTGAATAGGGTGGGTAAGTGTAGGAACATGGTTGTATATCTCAGCTACCATTACATTTGGCTTGCTCTGTGCTGTATTAATGTCTGTCAGATGTTGAATAGGGTGGGTAAGAGTAGGAACATGGTTGTATATCTCAGCTACCATTACATTTGGCTCGCTCTGTGCTGTATTAATGTCTGTCAGATGTTGAATAGGGTGGGCAAGTGTAGGAACATGTGTGCATATTTCACTCGAAATGAAGAAATGAAGCTTAGATATTGCTGATACCAATTATGATCAAAACATACTTGGTGCCGAAACATGACTTATTAGCGCGACTGTACATAAGGGGTTAAAAGAAGGACTTACATGATTTGGGAGGGAATCAGAGGGTTAGGTAAGGGGGGTGACCTGTTTTTTTTTCACTCTCTGGGTTGTATCCATTCGGCCCCATTCAGCCTACTGATTTACGACGTTTATCCCAATCCAGGTGACGATTTATACCTGGCGAGTGATAGCGAGTCACCATATGTTGGATAATTTGTTAGAGAGCTGGCTATATTTCTAAATTTTTTGATAGACAAATGTCTCCGGCGAAGCCGGATTTCTACATAAAATGCTGGCTCGCTATCGCTCGCCAGGAAAAAAACAACACCTGGATATGATAAATGTCTTAAAACAGTAGGCTGAATAGGGCCGCATGGATACAACCAAGAAAGAGAAAAAAGCAGGTCACCCCCCTTAAGATAGCTTTAACCCCCATGATTCGCCAAGGTCCTTCTTAAACTGAATGAAATTGTCAGATGTTAGCCAGAACAAAGTTAAAATGCGTCGATTTTATGCAGCTTAGGAAGTATCTGTGGTAGTTAAAAGGGTTATAATGGATAATCTGTAGTCTATTAATTGCTACACGTCCTTCCTAAGCTGAATAAATCGTCTAATAACTGCCGGAATACAATGAAAAGGACGTCACCGGTGCTGATGGGGTGAAGGGGGGATGGGGTATTTATTAGCTAATTTATTTATTTTGTTATTATATTTTTTTAGTTTCCCTCCTAGACCTCCATCAAACTTTTAAAAAAAAAACACCCCCAAGATCTCCTTCAAGATAAATTTGTACATTTTTCGATAGAACAATGTCCCGGCCGAAGGCCGGTTCCTTCTAAAAAAAATACAGGCTCGCTATCGCTCGGCAGGAACAAATTAACACCTAAATGGTCGATGCAACTGAAACTGAACTAGCAGTAGAGGAGGTTCGAGGTCTGGTTGCTATTGGCGTTGAAGTGAAGAAGGAACTAATCTTGCGTTGCTTCTTGCTGTCCAGGTAGGCCTTCTGCACAGTAAAGCGGCCACTTCGAAGGGGCTCGTAGAGAAAAGTTAACTTATCATCCATTTCCTGCAACAGGTACTTAAGAATGGTATCAAATGAATCCAGGACACTGGCTAGGCTGACCTTTCCCCCACCAGTTTCTGCTGCTTCTTCGTCTTCGTCTGGCTCCTCCTCTACAGAGCCACCGAGCACCTCTGCAGCAATTTCTTCATCAGTCCTGTGTTCATGGCCTGGTAGATCGACATCTTGCTGTATCCAGTCCTCCACCTCTGCCTCTGGAAGGTCACCCTGGTTGGCCTGCTGGAGTAGGTTGCGAAAATCCCCTGCCTCGAACCCAATGAACCCATTATCGTTGGTTTAGGGGATATCAAGCAGCTTACACCATCCGTTCTTGAGAGTGTTAAAGGAGACTTCTTTCCAAGCTTCGGCCCAGTTGTAGATGCAATCACGGAGGGTGTAGGATACTTCTTCAAATTTTGCAGTGTTTTCTTGCCTCGTTCGTCCACGTAGTCCTCCTCGTCCATCCCATCCTCAACTATCACAAGACACTGTTCTAGAAATTTCCTCTTGTATCGCCTCTTACAACTCTCAATGATACCCTGGTCCATGGGCTGGATAACACTGGTATACTGGTACACTGGTATACTGGTGCGTTAGGGGACAAATACATGGTTTTTATTTTACCATTTGAGCTCTCCAACTTAGAGGTACACGGGTGTGCAGGTGCGTTATCCAGCAAGAGGATTGCAATGGCATCGTCAGGAGGGATACCATAGATCCTATGCTGGAAAGATCGAACTGAAGGAACAAAACGTCCATGAAACACCTCCTCTGTGATGCGCTGGTTGAACCAAGCACTCTTGGCCCCATAGTAATCCACAGGCAGCTGGTTTGTCTTCATTAAATCCTTCAAGATTCTTGGTTTCTGTGATTTTCCTACAACAGTTGGTGTGAGGCGGTGACTCCCGTCAGCGTTGGCGCAACATAACACAGAAATGCGCTCCTTCAGTCTTATGTCCGGGAGTCGACGTCAACTCGTGGTACGCCTGGGTCTTAGTAGGAAGGGACCACCAGTACAGTCCGGTTTCATCTCCGTTGTAGAGCTGGAATAACTACATGTTCATCGGTCATAATCTTCTTAAGGTGCTCAGTGAAAGGACCGATCGCAGCTGTGTCAGCACTCAGGATCTCGCCACAAACACTCCTGTTAGACAGGCCATGGCGCTTCTTAAATCGCTACAGCCAACCTTCCCTACACTTGAAATTGGGGTGATTAAGATGGCGAGCAAGTCTCTCTGCGGCGTGCAGTATCTCTATCCCTCGAACTGGCACACCTTCTGCTCGTAACTGCTGGTACCACTTGATGACTGCTGCGTCGATATCCGGGAGAGACAACTTAGCTTTCCGGAATATCTTGGAAGAGGCTGGGCCATGAAGAAGGGCGGCGCCATGCTGTCGGATCTTTTCCTCATCGCGTATGAAATCGTACACAGTAGACTTCCCAAGCCTATACTTCTCTTGTAAGGCTTTGGCTCTCATACCGCCATCCAAGTCCTTAAGCATCTGCAGCTTCGTCTCCAGAGATACGGATGCCACTTTACGCTTCACTTTAGCCTTGAGAGGCATAATGACTGACCAAGAGATACGGTGCGCACGAGAGAAACAAGAGGGCTGAGGATGATGCAGGCGGGCAGGAGAGGAGGGTGAGTCAGGGTAAACAAAGGTGGGGTGGGACGGAGGATACGGGTGGGGGGTGCATGCAGGGGGGGGTGGGGGTTGTTATGGAGACGCGCCGTGTGAGGGTGTCCGCAGCTTGGGGATGACGCCACGGATATCTCAGAATTTTCTGATATGTAATTCTGAGTTGTGAGGTGACCGGTCCGACAGACCACTTGGGCCCTCGGAGTTTTACCCCTATATCTCGGAATTTCCGAGATATATGGCCACCTGTCCGACAAGCCACTGTGGTCCCTCGGATACAAATCGTATATCTCGGAATTTTGCAGAGATATACAGGGACATTTCCGAGAGGCCGATGCTATTCTGAGAAGTACGGGTTTCCGACTAAAAAGAGTCCGAGTTAGCGGGGGTTTACTGTAGAATTTTGTAGAATTGGCCCATTTTTTTTTTTTCAGCTTTTAAACACATCTTGCTTGGACAGACCCGTTCACAACCAGTGCTTAGAGCAGACTGGTAATATGGGAGGGGACCTAAGAAGCTCATGGTACATTACATTACATTAATGAGTTCTATGGGCCAGACGACAGAGGCCATATGGCACGAAATTAAGAAAATGTAAAGAAGCTAACTAAATATCGGCAAGGAAGTGAATATGATGAAGGAAAGACAATGCGGTCAATAGAAAATGAGAGAGATTCCTAAAGAATATCAGCAAGGCGGCAGAGAAAAGATAGAAATGGAAAGAAAAGTGAGCGGGCTACAGAAAATAAGGGGCAATCGGGAAAAGGTGAGAGACAAAGCTGAACGGCACAGTGCAAGCAGAGGCGGAGAAAGCTCATGGTAGCATCTAGCAACAAGTGGAGTAGCTCTATGCTACCAACTCAGCCGGCAATACCAAAATGTATGGGTGTGTCGCCCACAGTATGTTTTTTTTTTACTTTTTTTTTTTTTTATATATTTAATAGGGCCCCTTCATCATTGACGACTTCGCCTATTAACATTAATAGTCTCCATTCAACATCCTGCGCCAGCAATTTGAATAACCCGCGCGGAAGATCATGGAGTACTCATCACAAGTGCACGCCTAATTCCCTTATGGGATCGTCATTTTGATTGGGTACCCTACAGAAAAAAATCTGTAAAAAAGAAAAAAGAAAAAGATAAATTAATATCTGTTATTATATGACTTGCCATATACGTGGATTTCTCATGTTTTGCTTCCCCGATACCAGGCCCCCTAGCGGCCATCCTCGTTCTTCCTTCTTCTGCGTCCCTCCCGATCACAGGGCTTGCGCCGTGTTCGCTTCATTCGACGTTCGCAGAGCTTCTAGTGAGTCCTTACTCATTTGTATATATCTGTGTTGCAGTAACAAGGTTTAGATTAGCTAGCACGGCTGCCAGATTGGTCGGTCCGCAGGAGGAGTGTGTTAAAATAGGGTACCATTGTCACAGGCATCCAGGAGTCCCGGATGGGTGGACCGCGTGTGTTTTATTTGTGTATGATGCCTTAGCTGTTGTGTTTACTTAGCTAGAAGGCGACCACGCTACAAGGCATGATACAGACTGTCATTATTGAGGATAGTATATGCCACGTTCTACATTTATCAGCAAATTCTCTGGTTTAAGGGTGTCTGCACATGGTGCTCCACCTTCCAGGGTTCGTGTTTTGCTTAGGCCCCTTGATGAAGGCCTCCCTCTACTTGGTGCGGCTGCGGGTTCTCAAGCGTCTTCAGCTGGGATGTCTTCGGTTTACGTGGTCGTCATAATTAGGGGTCTCCGTCATAGGCTACAGGTAATTTAGGTGTCTAAATTTTTCTGTTGTTATTGATTACGTTTGTTTTTCCCCTGTGTTGGTTCTAGCATGCTAGCTCGAACCTTTGGGGCTTAGGAGACGTCCCTATATGTCATGATACATTTTATTATATGTGTGTGGGACTGCAGGAAAAGGGCTGTGCCATCCCTGTTTCCCGGCAGTTTTTGTTTGTTCCGGCGGCCTGTGCGGTGGCCCAAGTGACCGCCTCTGGCGGATAGGAACATTCAGAAGATCCCGGCGTGGTTTGGCTGAACCACTCTCCTGGCAGAATTGCATTCCTATCAGGGCCACCATCTCAGCTCGCCGAGGGAACTCACCCTGTCTGGCCTAGTGGCACGTAATGACTTCATAGCCCGCGGCAACATCAGTCAAGTGTTCACTACGTGACATATTAGTTTTGCAAACTGGTTAGATACAGTCACAACTTAATAAGGTCAAGGGACCTGTGACGCTTGTCACAAGTAAAATTGTGAGAAATTCAGCTAGACAGATCCGGCGGAAGGTTAGAATAAGTGTGCACTTTTCACTAAGTTTCCGGCGGATTTGAGATAGGATGTATAATACCTCGTAGGTTATCCTTATGAGCATTGATTCCTGGAAATTTTCTTTCCAGGCCCCCAGACTTCTCCTCCGGCGGAGTTGGTTATCGGATCCCGACGAAGGAGGGGACCCTCTCTTTGAACGGCACTATGCCCAGATTTGATCTTTGTGCTACCCCCACTTGTTCCCTCTTACCAGTGTTTGCTCATACTTTCTGCACGAAATGTGTCAAGTGCCTCGATCACTCACGCGGCGTGTGGTTGTCGAAAAAGTGCGCCATTTGTTCAGAATTAAAGTCCGCCTTGTTAGCTAAAACAGACCTTTCATGTTTGGCGGCTTTACATGAAGTTAAAGCGACATTCAATACATATGCTAAAGATGTTGCCCATAAGGCCCTCCAGTGTGATGACAAGGTCCTATGGGAGAAGCTTATTATAAAGTCACCTTTAGTAAAACCCGGTCCCTCTAAATCGGTCAGACCTAAGGTCAAAACTAAAGCCATAAGCAAAGAATATGTCAATAGTAGTAGTGAGAGCGACGTCACAGAGGTCCCCTCCTCGACCCGTGCCACGCGGCGGAAGTCGAAGTCCAGGTCAAAGTTTCCACGTCAACGCGTTCACCACTCTACCTCGGACTCTTCGAGGTCCCACAAACGCCGACGAGAAGAGTATACCTCTTCAAGCAGCCGGCGGGAGACCCCACAACTGTCACCGCCCTCTGACTCTCAGACTCCCACTACTAGTGAGCAACATTCTAGGCATGTAACTTCGGATGTAACGTTTGCAATACGAAAATTATCTCTAGTTCCCCGGGGTGTGAAATCAACAGGCCATTGTAGGGTACTGGCCGATCAATTTAGAGGTCGTTCGGCGGGGGCACAAGTTATATCTCCGATGGACCAGGACCCCCAGCCCTTGGCGGCAGGAGGTTACTGGCGCCATCCAGAACCTTCTCTCAATGTCATTCTAGAACAGACTGAGGATAGCAACACCAACGTGTTGCCATCTTCGGTGCCTGATTTGTCTTGGCCCCCGAGGGATCACGAGGACTCGCAAGAGTTAATATCACATGAACTCTTGGAGCAGAGTGAAGATCCGGCGGATCCTATGTTCTCCCCGACTCCTCAGTCGCTTCCAAGTAATTATTCTGAAGCTAGTTCAAATTCATCCAAAGATACCTCACGACAATGGATGACTTCGGACCAGGTAAATGACTTATTACATAAGGTATTACAGCAGTACCAACTCCCTCCCTCGTCAGATCAGCCGGTTATCACCTCAACTGCTCCCGCTAGTACTTCTGTAGTGAGACCTTTAGATCTTCCGTCAATTTTGACGTCATCCCCGACCCCAGTGGAGGCAACGACCCCAGGTCCTGTAGGACCGGCGGCGTTAGCTATGTCCAACCTGAGGGTGATCACTGACGTTCAACCGCCCCCCTTAGACAAGTTACCGGTGAGAAAAGGCCCTATGCCTCTCCTCTATGGTGCTGATTGCTCGTGGGTACCTGTAATACCAGAGAATCCTCTTATAGCTCAACCATCTGTGTCAGGAGACCCTCCAGTTCCCATGGAATGGTCCATAGAGATTAATAAGAATCGAAAATTTAGGGCTAAAGACGAGACAGGGAGGGTGCTAGATGTTCTAATTAAAGGTGTACCTAGTCCCCTTAATCCAGCATATTTTGTGTATTCACCTGCTCCCTTCCGCCGCTTCTGCACGACTTTTCGCTGACTGGTCGAAGGCTGATGGCATCAATGATGTCAAGGCCTTAAATGATATTATGCCGGAGTTGGCTACAACTCCGGCTCTGGACCAAGCTCAGAACCCGGTCCTGCAGATGCGGCAGGTGGGCGCCGGCCCGTGGTTGGATTGGGAACTTGAGGCCCAGGTATTTGCCACTACTATTACATCCAAAGTGTCACATCAAATTCCCCAAGAGAATCACACTTATTTTTCTCTACCAGTGTCCAAAGCAGAAGGGGTACCACCAGCCTTACTAACTTTTCTGGCGGCCCCCAAAGTATCTTTGCATGCCTTAGATGACCCCTTTTCTCCACCACCACTTGCTCACTTGGAGCGAGATTTTAGGTTACGAAATAAGGCTTACCGGATGTTCTCTCAATACTTGGTGAGCCATCAAGTAGCCGCCTCTCTAGCACGTACGATCTCGGCCGTCACTGACCCCCAAATTCGGAGAACCATTGAGCTGTCTCGTAGACTGTGTTACGGCTGGATCGGCAATACATATTCGGGATTCTTGATCGTAGGACAGAAATGGCTTAAGTGACAACGACACGCTCGATTCCAGTCCCAAATACTATATGCTCCAGACAACAAAAGCACCAACGCCCTACAGAGTTATCGTCTACGGTAACGAGGTACCTTAACTCGGCGAGAGTGTACAACAGGGGTAGGCTATGAGGCTAAACTCCCTCAGACATTTATAGGTTACGTTATTACTAAAGAAATGCAATACTCAAGAAACTACGTTAATATTAAGCCTCTAATAATGTAGAATAGAAGCAGGCTAAAGGTATGACAGTGAAATGCTAAATGACAAATGTACACGCCTACTTGAAAGCGCGTGCACTACACTAACTGTCCCCTACTAACATGCACTAGCATGTAGCATACAAGATGTTCATGATCCAGTAGATACCTAATAATACACATGGGAGGAACATAAATAGTAGTCACTTATTATAATAATGAATCTATACTTGGAATAACTAAAAGGTTGCAGGCAACAGTACTGCGCCGGTAGCCTACTACCGCATAGGCTACTTCGCTTCTCTCACTCTGTCTCCCCTCCGAGTCCGTATGCGCCCTACGCAACAGAACTCCGGACACAGCAGCAAAACGACAGTGCAGTTAATTGATACATGAAAGTATTAATAGTGTTGTCTTGTGTGTGAGTAATATGTATTGTAAAGGGTTATAGATATATACTTAAAGAGAGCTGCAATGCATAGTAAAATAAAGATATATCCCACTCATCATCCCCATGTGTTCTAGCTAGCAGGCCAAGTCACAGGAACAACGAGTCCCAGCACCGAAAGCGAGAACCCAGGAGAAGACTGTAGAGAACACAAGGACAGATAAATTACGTTACTCTACTATACCGGCACTACGAGCGAGCTGTAGTCTCGGGTGCTACACTCGCTCCTGGCTCGGTATGCAAATCAAGGCTAAGTCCTCGTCCCTCCACAGACAACTCCTGGGCATGGTCGGGCTCTTACACATGGCACCAGTCTAGTCACAAATGGGATGATGAGCGGGGCATATAACTCGTGAACATGTAGAACGTTCACCACCTATCCTCATCAAGAAGATCGCTGTTCACATTAACCCCTTAAATCTAATACATGTAAATATATGCTTGTCCTAAGAGTAATACGAGAGGTGAGTGCTGAAACTCCTTTAGGACCTCAAGGGAAGGTTAGGCATTTAAATAGAGAGAAGAATGAAATGAGAGTAATGTCGTCAGAGAGAAAGAGTGCAACAGTGAGAAGTTGGGAGAGAGGGCAAGGGATGTTAGAATCTCAAAGGTTCTAGGCAACCTGATCATGGAACACGCAGCCAGCCTCCAGGCAGTGTGCTGTACGACAACATGGGCCCAGCCCAAGCAGCGTAGGCAGGCAACAATGGACTACCAACCCTGTCGCACCTAGCTATAAGCGCAAGGCTGCCAACCAGTCCATACGTCTGGCAACCCACCCGGCCGGCAGCGTGGCACGTTGCTACCCTCTTGCTCTGAAGCCTAACTCACTCTCTCTCTCTGAACTCCCATTGTCTTATCTATCAACTTCTCTATTGATACTACATATTAAATGGAAGGTCTCAACATGGCTTAAAACAACACCCACCACTGGTTAGCACATGACGAGACCTTTGCAGAGATACAAAGAACATAGTTATAAGTTGTCACACTCAATATACATTGCGGCTGACGGTAGCCAGATCACGGGCGGTACAGTCGAGTACCAAGGAGTACAATCAGGTTGCGTTGCAAAGCACTGGGTGCGTCACAGCCCCCCCAAGATTTTAGATAATCGACCTTAGAAGCATTATCAAAATCTGACAGGCAACCAACCGACCTGCTACCCTTAGCTGCCACTAATTGCAAAAGGTGCACAACAACTGAAGTGTGAATTATACATAAAACACAATATCGCATGCATCATGCTACAACAATAAAGACTTACAAAACTAAAAAAAAAGAAAGAGTTTTCTCGTTTATTTTATTGTTTTATAATCTTTTTGGACGGCGTTATGATAGCCTAATTTTACTCCTGCTCAACCCACACACCGTGCACGACTATCTTGGATCATCAACCCTTGATAGACAATCTGCTATCACGTTCTCACTCCCGGCAATATGCTGAATGTTGAGATTATACTCTTGGAGCATTAGGGACCACCTGGTCAACCGCATATTCCGATTGTGAAACTGATTTAGGAATTTCAAGGGATGATGGTCCGTATAAATCGTTACTACCGGGCCGTAGGCTGGAACATAAACTTCGAAATGTTTGAGCGACAAAACGATAGCCAGAAGCTCCTTCTCTATAGTCGAGTAATTCCTTTGTGCCGAATTAAACTTGCGAGAAAAGAAGCTCACTGGGTGTTCCAAGCCCTCGGAATCAGTCTGCAGTAACACTGCCCCGGCACCCACACCGCTGGCATCAGTCGCCAGCTGAAAACTCCTGGAGAAGTCTGGGGCCCTCAAAATCGGATGTGTACACAGCAGGTGCTTGACTAGGTCGAAAGCCCTCTGACACTCCGCAGCCCAACAGAACTTCACTGACTTCGACAGTAGATCAGTTAACGGTGCTAAGACAGTAGAGTATCCCCGGATGAAGCGCCTATAATAGCCTATCATACCTAGGAACCGCATGACCTGGCGCTTAGTGGTGGGCCTGGGAAACATATTGATAGCCTGTATCTTGCTCAGGGGGGGGCACACCCGGCCTAACCCAACCACAAAGCCAAGATACTGCACAGTAGCCTTTACAAACTCGCACTTCCTCAGGTTCACCACCAGCCCAGCATCGTGCAACTTCCCAAACAGGGTCTCTAAGTGCCTTAGGTGATTTTCAAAATCGTCATCATACACTATCACGTCATCAAGGTAGACCGTGCAGTTAGGGATTTCGTCACAAATATCGTTCATCAGGTTCTGAAACGTGGCAGGTGCGTTCTTAAGCCCATAAGGCATTACGTTGCATTGGTAGGTCTTGCCATCTACCACAAAACCACAAACTTGCTTAGCTCGGTCCGACAGGGGTACTTGCCAGTAGCCTTTTACAAGATCAATTTTAGTAAGGTACTTTGCATTCCCTATCTTGTCCACGCTGTCGTCAACTCGAGGCAAAGGGTAAGGGTTGGTAGTGGTCAAGCCATTTAGCCTACGAAAATCTATGCAGAACCGCACCTTGCCGTCAGATTTTGGCTGCAACGTGACAGGTGATGTCCACTTCACATAACCTTCAGTGATCATCCCTCTCTCAACCATGTACTTTAACTCCTCCCGTAAAGCTGGCAACTTTACCGGGGGCACACGGTAGGGCACTGACTTGAAGGGCACATTATCACCGACGTCCACGTCGTGCGTTACCTGAGTAGTGAGACCTGGGTGTTCGGCGAAAACAGAGGGGTATGACCTGAACAGGCCTAGGACAGCAGCACCCTGGTGCTCAGGCAGGTGACTTACAGCTTGCCTAGCCTCTTGTTCAGTATTCCCCGCCCACTGTTCCGCAGAAATGACACAGTCCCAGCTAACCTCCTCAGCAGCATGACTGTCCCCACCTCCTTCTCCACCCTGGCCGCTGCAGGCCAGCACAGGGACAGTGAGAGGCTCTGAGGGGCGTCTCACATACTCTTTCATGAGGTTAACATGACATAACTGATGTTTTTTCCTACGGTCAGGTGTTGCAACGAGATAATCAAGGTCGGACAGTTTCTTAGCCACTACATACGGCCCAATGAACTTGGCAGAAAGGGGGTGTCCAGGCAAAGGTAAAAGCAACATTACCTCCTGACCCACCGAAAACTCCCGAAGCTTCACCTTGGCGTCATACTGGTGCTTCATGACCGCCTGTGCATTAACCAAGTTATTACCTGCCGCTGCCATGCAACCTATAAGTCTCTCCCGGCTCTCAAGGACATATCTAAGTACAGACCCCGGCTTCTCTTCGCCCTCCCAGATCTCTTTCACCATACTTAAAGGTCCTCTCACATTATGGCCAAAGACTAGTTGATTTGGACTGAACCCCAGGCTCTCTCCTGGGACTTCACATGCAGCGAACAGAACATACGGCAGACCCAAATCCCAATCAGTGTCATGTTCTGCACAGTAAGAGCGTAGCATACTCTTCAGGGTCGAGTGCCACCGCTCCAAGACTCCCTGACTCTCGGGATGGTAGGCTGACGACACTACAGAACATATACCGTGCAACTGAAGGGTTTGCTTGAACAATTTGGATGTAAAATTGCTCCCCTGGTCTGACTGCACCTCACGTGGAAATCCATAACGGGAACAGAACAATAATAAATTTTTAACAACTGCCTTTGCCGAGCCGTTTCTCATGGGGTATGCGTCTGGGTATCTCGTAGCCACATCCATGATTGTCAACAGGAATTTATTGCCACTACTAGTAGGCGGGAAAGGGCCAACCAAATCTACTACAACTTTGCTGAACGGAGGCCCGGTAACAGGTATGGGAAACAAAGGTGCCTTCGGGATTGTCTGGTTAGGCTTCCCCGTTGTCTGGTAGGTCGCACACCCAGCCACCCATGCACAGACATCAGCCTTGACCCCAGGTCACCAGAAAAACCTGCCCAATGCCGCCAATGTTTTTGTTACCCCCAAATGACCCGCCACCGGCACATCATGCGCCAGACACAATAAGGACTCTCTATACTTATTTGGAACAACCACCTGGTCTACTACCCTCGCACCGCCCTCCCACTTCGATTTGGGGTCTAGAAATCTGCGGTACAATATCCTGTTGAGCCTAAAGAAATCTCCCGGCTTCGCATCCCCATCTTCCTCCAACTCTATGGCACCATTGCTATAACGAGCTAGGCTAGCGTCTTGCAGCTGCTGCTCACTAATGTCCCCGGGCGTCAATGCATCAAGATGGTTTTGTAATAAGACATTACCCCGGCTAGTAGGCTCTACTGCCTTAGTGGCTCTCGCTACAGCTCTTGCCTCACGCGAAGTCTTACCCAACTCTGCCTTGTTACACACCATATCTGGGCCAGAGTCAACTCCCGTGTTTATTATAGGTCCAAGTACCGAATCACCGAGAAGTGCAGCAGAATCAATGTCCCTTTTCCTGCCCTTAGCAACCTTCTCCTGATCCTTCCTCCACTGTCCCCGAGGTTGAGTGCTAGGTTGTGCAGGAGCCGCAGAGCGAGATCGGGTTACCACACAGGCCATCTCATCCTGTTGGCACCTCCCAACCCATTCCCGATTCTCACCATCCACGTCGGCCGCCCTCTCGGCAACGACTAAGGGTGGAGTCCCGAAGTGGGCACCGCAAAGTCGTTGCCGAGAAGAAGGTCGACGCCCTCAACTGGCAAACACTCAACGATCCCTACATCCAGCTCCCTGCACACCTCTCCCACTCTCAACTCCAACCTCACAAGTGGGTATGACCTCGTAGCATTTATACCCTGCACCACAACAACTCTGGCCGCATTTATCGGTTTCCCTGTGAAGTTCCTCAACAAAGTTTGCGAAGCCCCCGTATCCCTCAGCAAGTCAACCCTCCGTAGTTAACTCCCCCAGCTCACAAACCCGTGTCCCCGATGGCTACAGAAAGTGTCCCGGACAGGTGTCGAGCCTTCCGTACGCTTCTTTACCGCGTGTGCCTCAGCTGCTGACAACCTACCCCGGGCAGTTGCTGCAGCCTTCAGAGACACACCGATACTGTGAACCAATGACACCGGCTTAGCGGGAGTGTTACTAGGGCACTCACGTGAATAATGGTCTAGCTTCTGACATTTGTAACATTTCACATCCCCAATGGGCTTCTTCCCTTGTGCGGGCGAAGAAGGGGCCTGACCTTTAGTAAACGGGAGAGGCTTGTGTTTGTAGGTGTTATTAGGTGCAATGCTTTTAGTGTGGTTATGTGTGTCATAGGATTTGTTATTATCGAAAACTCTGGTGGGTGGGGTATAGCGCCCCTTCTGCCCTGACTCAGCCCTCTGAGCGGCACCGCAACCACGAATCAATGATAATCTGAGGTCTGCCATCTTGGCAGCCTCCTCTACTGTCTTGGGACATTTTTCCTTAATGTTCAGCGTTAGATCGGTTCCAGTACATTTGTAAAACTGTTCCAGATAGAAAAGTTGCTTAATTTCCTCAGCCGACTCTGCGTGCTCGGACCGAAACCAGTTATTACATGCATCTGTTAAGTCCCGTGCGTGCTCCATAAAACTGACGTCGCTCTTCTTATTCACGCCACGGAACTTCAATCTATAAGTTTCGGGTTGCAGTTCGTAGGCCCGGAGCACAGCCTCCTTCACCAGTCCATACACGACACTCTCGTCCAGTGACAGTGCATCGTAGGCTTTCAACCCCTTACCCACTAGACGTGATGAAACTAATGCTGCCCATTTAACCTCCGGCCAGTCATACTCACGACACTTCTTTTCGAAACGAGCAAAAAACTCAGTCACTGCTGTCTCATCAAATGCGGGTACTAACTTAATTAAATGCGAAAGTGAGTCTGTAACCCGGTGCCCACCACCGAGATGACGCCCCGTGGTCTCTACTCTAGACTTCTCGACATCCATTTCAGCCTGGTACCTGGTTGCATCCTGATTGGCTTGGATTCTAGCAACCTCTATGCGTTCTATACTAGCCTGTTGTATCTGAGTCTCCTGCAGCTTAATCCGTTCTATACTAGCCTGTTGTATCTGAGTCTCCTGCAGCTTAATCCGTTCTATACTAGCCTGTTGACTCTCTCGCAACTTAAGCTTAGCTAGTTCTAGCTGAAATAACATCTCAGAAGACAGGCCTGGGGGGGGAGAGCACAAAATGGGGGATCCACACCGAGACGTGTTTACGGGTAAGCCAGCTTGCCATTGAGAACCCTCCTGCTGCATCGTGCTAAGACTCGCTGGCTGAGGGCCCAGCTCAGGGGTAGAGTGGAATGGAGGCTTGGAGGGAACCCCCCAAGACCCCACTCCACCCACCGCCCCATCGCCATCACCCAACAAACATGCCACCAAATTCTTCTTGGGCCAACTGTCAGGACAGTCCCGCCCCAAAACCGTGGCTAAACAGCGAAGACCGTAACAATCAATAGCCTGCAGGCGCTGTTCGGTCAAAGGTGTCTGCAAAAATGCCCGGGCATCCCTCTCTCCACTTATAACACTCCCCTCCCTAAATATCTGCTGTACTTGCTGGTCACTAGGCTGTACCGTGTTATCCTCCCCCGTAAATGATGAGTCATTAGACATAGTGCTGGTTATACAATTGCTGTTCATAAAAAAAAAAAGTGCTTATTACTAATTGCAGTCTCGACTCACAAAATGTTAAAGATGCTTGAATGACTCTACTCTAGACACCTAACGAAACAATCTGCAAGTCCACCAATACAATAATGACACAATAAAAATTCCTCCAATATGCAAGAAAATTCTAGCCAGCTCTACTAGGTAGCATAGAATAGTTCTCCAAAAAACATGTGATAGGATACTATTGAATCTTGTGCAAGGTCGCCATTTTGTTACGGCTGGATCGGCAATACATATTCGGGATTCTTGATCGTAGGACAGAAATGGCTTAAGTGACAACGACACGCTCGATTCCAGTCCCAAATACTATATGCTCCAGACAACAAAAGCACCAACGCCCTACAGAGTTATCGTCTACGGTAACGAGGTACCTTAACTCGGCGAAAGTGTACAACAGGGGTAGGCTATGAGGCTAAACTCCCTCAGACATTTATAGGTTACGTTATTACTAAAGAAATGCAATACTCAAGAAACTACGTTAATATTAAGCCTCTAATAATGTAGAATAGAAGCAGGCTAAAGGTATGACAGTGAAATGCTAAATGACAAATGTACACGCCTACTTGAAAGCGCGTGCACTACACTAACTGTCCCCTACTAACATGCCCTAGCATGTAGCATACAAGATGTTCATGATCCAGTAGATACCTAATAATACACATGGGAGGAACATAAATAGTAGTCACTTATTATAATAATGAATCTATACTTGGAATAACTAAAAGGTTGCAGGCAACAGTACTGCGCCGGTAGCCTACTACCGCATAGGCTACTTCACTTCTCTCACTCTGTCTCCCCTCCGAGTCCGTATGCGCCCTACGCAACAGAACTCCGGACACAGCAGCAAAACGACAGTGCAGTTAATTGATACATGAAAGTATTAATAGTGTTGTCTTGTGTGTGAGTAATGTGTATTGTAAAGGGTTATAGATATATACTTAAAGAGAGCTGCAATGCATAGTAAAATAAAGATATATCCCACTCATCATCCCCATGTGTTCTAGCTAGCAGGCCAAGTCACAGGAACAACGAGTCCCAGCACCGAAAGCGAGAACCCAGGAGAAGACTGTAGAGAACACAAGGACAGATAAATTACGTTACTCTACTATACCGGCACTACGAGCGAGCTGTAGTCTCGGGTGCTACACTCGCTCCTGGCTCGGTATGCAAATCAAGGCTAAGTCCTCGTCCCTCCACAGACAACTCCTGGGCATGGTCGGGCTCTTACACATGGCACCAGTCTAGTCACAAATGGGATGATGAGCGGGGCATATAACTCGTGAACATGTAGAACGTTCACCAACTATCCTCATCAAGAAGATCGCTGTTCACATTAACCCCTTAAATCTAATACATGTAAATATATGCTTGTCCTAAGAGTAATACGAGAGGTGAGTGCTGAAACTCCTTTAGGACCTCAAGGGAAGGTTAGGCATTTAAATAGAGAGAAGAATGAAATGAGAGTAATGTCGTCAGAGAGAAAGAGTGCAACAGTGAGAAGTTGGGAGAGAGGGCAAGGGATGTTAGAATCTCAAAGGTTCTAGGCAACCTGATCATGGAACACGCAGCCAGCCTCCAGGCAGTGTGCTGTACGACAACATGGGCCCAACCCAAGCAGCGTAGGCAGGCAACAATGGACTACCAACCCTGTCGCGCCTAGCTATAAGCGCAAGGCTGCCAACCAGTCCATACGTCTGGCAACCCACCCGACCGGCAGCATGGCGCGTTGCTACCCTCTTGCTCTGAAGCCTAACTCACTCTCTCTCTCTGAACTCCCATTGTCTTATCTATCAACTTCTCTATTGATACTACATATTAAATGGAAGGTCTCGACATGGCTTAAAACAACACCCACCACTGGTTAGCACATGACGAGACCTTTGCAGAGATACAAAGAACATAGTTATAAGTTGTCACACTCAATATACATTGCGGCTGACGGTAGCCAGATCACGGGCGGTACAGTCGAGTACCAAGGAGTACAATCAGGTTGCGTTGCAAAGCACTGGGTGCGTCACAACTGTCACTTCAAAATGCCATTCAGTCCCTAGGCGACATTAGAATCGCGATTTTGGAGGCGGTACGAGCTCGCCAAGATTTGAGAGTGCATCTGGTAAAGAAGTTGCCGGCGGACATAGGTCGCCGGGTAACTCTATCCCCGGTGCTTACGGCTACCCTTCTTAACACTGAAACTTGGAGCTTAGTCTTTAATTTGGTAAGTGGTTGGAAACAGGTTACCTCCCAAGCGAGGAAGGACCCCCCCAAGAAACCCTTTCATAAATCAAGGGGCGGTCACAAGCAGTACCAACCACATCCGAAACAGTCATCTCGAGACCCTAGACTACCCCCTCAGCAGGGAGGTCCTCAGTACAAAACCAAACAAGGTAAGCCTCATGGGTATAAAGGTAAGGCCCCATATAAAGGTAATCCGAACACTGCACAAGCCAAAACTAGTCAAGCGTCCGATGCCAACACACCTCCCCCTCCAAAAAACTAGCCACTCATCCTCCCCACATCCTGGAGTCGAGCTCAAAGATCCGGGATTGGGAAGTTGCCGTGACGGACGATCCCCGGTTGCACCTGGGGTCGTTCCGTTCATTCCGCTCAGCCTGGCCCAAATATACCTGGGCCAGAAAAGTAGTGAGCAAAGGAATTACCTGGCGATGGCTCCGGCGGCCCCGACTGCGTCAGCCGCAGGAGTATACCCCAGTGTCTCAGGAGGAGGAGGCCGTAGTACAAGAAATGATTGCCAAACGAGTTCTTATTCCAGTCAATGCATCCCAACTAGTTTTCATGTCACACCTCTTTTTAGTGCCAAAAAGGGACAGTGTGCAAATGCGACCAGTTCTAGATCTCTCGCAACTGAACACATTTATAGAGAATTCACCCTTCAGGATGCTGACTATACAGCAACTCAGACTCGCACTCCCACCGCAAGGTTGGATGTGTTCGATCGATCTCAAACATGCATATTGGCATGTCCCTATAAACAAGAGGTTCCAAAAGTTTCTCGCCTTGAGAATCCGGCAAGAGACTTACGTCTGTCAAAGGATGCCATTCGGGCTGAACCTAGGACCAAGAGTTTTCACCAAGCTTGTCAGGCAAGCCCTTTTACCCCTATTACTGTAGTTCAAGGCATACAGGTGTTTTGATATCTGGACGATTGGCTAGTAGTGGCAAACTCGTTAGAATTATGTCAGGATCATGTCAACCGAGTGTTGGCTCATGTACAAGCCCTAGGGTTCAAGGTGAACTTGGCAAAGTCACGCCTTGTCCCCTCAAGGACGATTCAGTGGACAGGGCTGATCTGGGATACCGCCGCTCTGACTCTTACACAGAGTGCGGACAACCGCAACAGGTTTCGAAGGAAACTGTTCCGGTTCCTCCACAGTCTGGATACGACCAGGAAAACATGGGATTCCCTGATCGGTTCTCTCAACTGGATACAATGAACTGTCAAACTAGGCCGACTGAAAACCAAGCGATTAATCCTGGAAGGCAACAAAGTGTTCCCTCTCTTGCCGGAGAAGGAATTATGGCAAATTCCTCCATTAATCCACAACTTGCTCTCGGCCTGGACCAAGCACGAAGTCCTCTACTCAGTCATGTCATGGGTTTCTCCTCCACCTACGGTTTGGATAGAAACGGATGCCTCGGGGTCCCTGGGGTGGGGATATCAGTCAAGTCTAGGCCACCAGGGACAAGGCATTTGGGGGGCAAATAGTCAGTCACATATCAACAAGCAGGAGCTTTTAGTTCCCCTGTTTTTTCTCCTAACTCACGGCACGACTTTGGAGAACATATCAATAGCATTCAGAATGGACAATCAAACTGCAGTTTTTTGCATTCAGAAGCAAGGCTCAGTGAGGTCACGAGAGTTGTTGAGAGTTTCAGAACAAATTTTTATTCATCTGCATGCCACATACCTCCCAGGCGTGGCGAACGTCTGGGCAGACGCTCTCTCTCGCCGGCAGAGTACTTTAGTAGAATGGACAATCAAACAGGCGATCTTCAACAAGATATTTGCAAAGCCGGCCCGTCCACAAGTAGACTTGTTTGCGTCAACGCAGAACCACAGACTGCCACTCTTTCTGACCCGTCACGAGGTAACCCCGGCAGGGGGACCCGATGCATTGCTGGTGGACTGGAACAAGTGGACCTCGATCTATCTGTTTCCGCCACCAGACTCTGTGTTAATGTGCAAGGTCATTCACAAACTAAAGGATTACCGGGGCCGAGTAGCGCTGATCGCGCCGCTCTGGCCGGCTCAGGTATGGTACCACCAATTGCAACAGTGGTGCCGGACCCCGGTGTCCCTCCCGGTCTCCGCCTTCCACTTGGAAGCGATTGGCAACCTTCGGACCTCTCTCAGTTTTGCCTTATGGATATTTTCTCGGCCAAATGGCTAAATAAATTTGGGCCTAGCGTCACTCAAAAGCTCTTGAATCAGTACACCCCGTCTACCAGGAGACAATATCAATCACATTGGAAAACTTTTACGACCTGGATTGTGGAATCGAGGCAGACAACTGCTTCGTCAGCCTTAGTATTCAAGTACTTAGATTATCTGTTTGAGCAGAAACATTTTTCGGTTATAATGTTAAAGAATCATCTGTCGGCCATTATTGTTGATATGGGTATATATATCGGGTTCTTAATGAGACACACTGGATAGGGGTTCACATATATTGGGGGAGTCTGGTTACATGCCTCTTGTCGTCAAGGGAGGTTTAGGAAGCCATGCCTTGATATCGGCTCGCCTGTAGATTATATATTTAGCTTACAATATTATTACCAATATTGTAACATCCTCTCTCTTTTGAGAAGATAGCTACCAGTGAAATTGGTATTATAAGAATAATTATATTTTGACATTTTGTGGTCCCCTAGGATTATTAAGTAATGCTTATTCTATTATGGCACATGAGCTAGAGTAATAATAGTACCAATATGATTTATAAAATTGTACAGTACTATGGTTTGTTAAGTTACTGGTGCTGTACTGTATACAGTATGTTACCGGTACAGTAATTAGTGTTTTAGTACAGTATGGAATGTGATTAATTTTGTTAGAATATTAATCTATTAGTATGTAAATATGAGATATGAAGTAGATGAGGTATATTAGTCAAATCTATTGATATGGTATTACAAGACTAGGTGAGGTAGGTTAATTATTAGTTGATAATACTGTTCTACATGAGAATATCCACAAATAGTGAATATATATGATACAAAAATATATTGTATACCCTTGTGCCAACTAAACATAAAGAATTTATTTTATGAGATTATATGGGATAAGTAATTGTTGGTATATTAGTAAAGTTAGTACATTAGAACATTAATATTCAATGTTCTGAAAATTACAAAAATGTTTCATGCAAAGTTATTGGTTATATCATGCAGGATTAGTAAATTAGTAACAAAGGTTATATGATTGACTTAAATTTATAGATCCTGATACCCAGTACCGTACTCAAAATCATCCAATCTCTTTCCTTTCGCATTACAATTTCTTTGCATACCGATCTGCATTATAATATCCTTACACTCCCATTCACATTACAAAACCTGTATCATTCAGACTGTAATGTTAGGTTACTCCTCATTCAGTGGCTTCAGTCGTATTCTCACTCACTTACTCCATTTAGATAATCTTTCTCATCCTGTAACATTCTCATCCAGCATTTACATTTCTGCCAGTGCCTCATCGCATACCAGTATTGGACTGTTAGTCAGACATGCAATCAGTCATACCGGTACTGTACTCTTACCTGGTCATGTCAAACTCTCGGTACCTGGTAGGTAATACATTCCTATTCCGTCTCACGCTCGTCCTGTTCTCATGTGTAGTGACAGGTTCATCAAGTCTACTGTGTATGTCTCTCACGTGTCTGTTGTTTGTGTAGACTGGAACACATATGTCTGTATAATTTCTATCTATAGATCTAATGGTTGTGGTGTTGTCTGTATTAGTGACTTTTCCATTATTTCTTATGTCAGCGTTTTCACTTGTCATCCGTAAATTACCTCTATTTCGTCTTATCGCTCCATTTTCTGTCTCCACTTCATACGATCGCTCGTCTAATCTCCTGGTTACAACTCCTCGTTCCCACTTCTTCTTGCCTAGTGATGTTGGCTTGATTCGCACCACGTCACCTTCAACCAATGGTTCCAAAACTCTCGAACCTTTGTCGTAGTACTTCTTGCTTTTGAGATCTTTCAGCATCTTCCGCTTCACTCGCTCCAACATAATTCCTTTCGGCTCCAACAACTTGCTAGTAGTCGGCAGTAACGTCCTCGTACGTCGACCAAAGTTGAGTTGCGCTGGACTCTCTTCCAAATCTTGCATAGGCGTATTTCTGTAGTCTAGAATCGCCAAAAACGGATCTTCACCACTCTCGACAGCTTTCTGGATTAGTTTCTTCGCCGTCTTGACCGCTGATTCTGCTTTACCGTTAGACTGGGGATGATGTGGGCTGTTCGTTCGATGTTCAAAGTCATACTTCTCCGCGAATTCTTGAAATTCTTCACTGCTGAACTGCGGACCATTGTCACTAACTAGTACATTTGGCAGTCCATATCTTGCAAAGTGCGCCTTCAACTTCCTGATAACAGCGCTTGACTTAGTGCTTTCCAGGTAGTCAACTTCCCAGAAATTACTGAAATAGTCCACTGCAACAAGATAGTTGTGACTCTTGATTGTCATAAGGTCTACACCTACTTTCTCCCATGGTCGGCTGGTTTGCTCATGAGTCATCAGAGGTTCTTTTTGTTGAGCTGTAGAGTATGTGTTACAAATTTCACACTCTGAAATGAATTGCTTCATCTCTGCATTCATTCCTGGCCAAAACAAACATTCTCTTGCACGTCGTAGACAACCTTCAACTCCCATATGTGACGAATGTATAGCGGACTTCATCTTCTGACGTAGACTGGTAGGAATTACAACACGTTCTCCCTTGAAGATCAATTCATCTTGAAATGACAGTTCTGCTCGTACATTAAAGTATGGTTTCAGTATGGTCTCTACTTCACTCTTGTCTTCTGGCCATCCTTTGAGAATTATCTCCTTCAATAGTTGCAATGCTTCATCTTCCTCAGTTGCTCGACGGATTTCTTGCAATCGTTCACTTCGGATGGGTACGTAGTCTGTCATGTTGATCTGTTCAAACACCTCTTCCTGCATATCTCTTGTGTTTTGCAGATAAGCTCTTGATAGAGTGTCGGCTAGATACATTTTTTTGCCCTTCTTGTGAACAATCTCGACATCATACTGTAGTATCCTCATCAACATCCCTTGCAGTCGTCTTGGTACACTTGACAACGGCTTATTTTGGATAGCTTCTAGAGGTTTATGGTCGCTCTGGATTGTCGTCTTCCTCCCAAAACAATACTGATGAAACTTGTTCAGTGCAAAGACGATTGCCAAAGTCTCCTTCTCTATCTTGTGACGCACCCAGTGCTTTGCAACGCAACCTGATTGTACTCCTTGGTACTCGACTGTACCGCCCGTGATCTGGCTACCGTCAGCCGCAATGTATATTGAGTGTGACAACTTATAACTATGTTCTTTGTATCTCTGCAAAGGTCTCGTCATGTGCTAACCAGTGGTGGGTTTTGTTTTAAGCCATGTCGAGACCTTCCATTTAATATGTAGTATCAATAGAGAAGTTGATAGATAAGACAAGGGAGTTCAGAGAGAGAGAGTGAGTTAGGCTTCAGAGTAAGAGGGTAGCAATGTAACGGGGGGGGGGGGGGGGGCCTGAAGGTTGGTGATCTCTCTTTCTTCCTCACTTCCCTTCTTCTGCTGCCAACAGAGAGAGAGGGAGGGAGAGACAGAAGAAGAAGGATTAAGCTGCGAAGGTGGAAAATAGGTACTCAAGGATAGAAAGGAAGAGATGACGACAAACCCGTTATTGCATTCTAATTAACGAGAGGATAACCCTGTTTGGTTGACCCACATCCAACATCCTTCGAGGAAGGGGAAAGGCTGCAACTCCGACACGATGATAAGACCAAAGAACCACAAAAACCCCACTGAGACCTAGCATATTCTCTACTTTCTAGATATCCCATAAGGATGTTTTTGGGAACGGTAATTCATTCGAATTATTTGATCGCCCACCTTCAGGTGAACTGGCCGTCCCCATGGTTTTCTTATTCTTTATGCAATCGTGACTCATGCTCATTATTCAGGTACATTAGGACAGTAGGATAAATCGGAGGCTAGCAAAGACCAATCAAGAACTTCACCTTCAATGTTGGCTGACAAGACTTTAATTCGGTTAGGCTACCGGTACTACTCTTAGACCACTTTAATACTGACGGCTCCGATTTACCATCCTGACAACACATTTAGATCCAAATAGGTACGGGAGGATAGATACAAACATATTGCAGTAATCTTAAGCTTGATATTAATACAGTACTGTATAAGGAACATTTTACCGTTTACAACTCTTAATATTGGTACCATATCTAATTATCTCTATACCCTTAACCTGGGACCAATCCATT
>JBAKBP010025951.1:0-32511 GCA_037953745.1 Lithodes maja
AATTATATTTATCATTACATGTATGAATTATATTTATCATTACATGTATGAATTATATTTATCATTACATGTATGAATTATATTTATCATTACATGTATGAATTATATTTATCATTACATGTATGAATTATATTTATCATTACATGTATGAATTATATTTATCATTACATGTATGAATTATATTTATCATTACATGTATGAATTATATTTATCATTACATGTATGAATTATATTTATCATTACATGTATGAATTATATTTATCATTACATGTATGAATTATATTTATCATTACATGTATGAATTATATTTATCATTACATGTATGAATTATATTTATCATTACATGTATGAATTATATTTATCATTACATGTATGAATTATATTTATCATTACATGTATGAATTATATTTATCATTACATGTATGAATTATATTTATCATTACATGTATGAATTATATTTATCATTACATGTATGAATTATATTTATCATTACATGTATGAATTATATTTATCATTACATGTATGAATTATATTTATCATTACATGTATGAATTATATTTATCATTACATGTATGAATTATATTTATCATTACATGTATGAATTATATTTATCATTACATGTATGAATTATATTTATCATTACATGTATGAATTATATTTATCATTACATGTATGAATTATATTTATCATTACATGTATGAATTATATTTATCATTACATGTATGAATTATATTTATCATTACATGTATGAATTATATTTATCATTACATGTATGAATTATATTTATCATTACATGTATGAATTATATTTATCATTACATGTATGAATTATATTTATCATTACATGTATGAATTATATTTATCATTACATGTATGAATTATATTTATCATTACATGTATGAATTATATTTATCATTACATGTATGAATTATATTTATCATTACATGTATGAATTATATTTATCATTACATGTATGAATTATATTTATCATTACATGTATGAATTATATTTATCATTACATGTATGAATTATATTTATCATTACATGTATGAATTATATTTATCATTACATGTATGAATTATATTTATCATTACATATATGAATTATATTTATCATTACATGTATGAATTATATTTATCATTACATGTATGTGTGTACTGTATATACTGTACTCAGGCACATACCGTATTAGTGGGGGTGGCCAAATCGCGACAGAGCCCGATCAGAAACAAAATTTAAAGTTCCAATTCTTAGGGTTCAGGACCACTTTCGCGTTCCTTCGCCCCTTAGTCTATCTCGTCTAGTAGGTGAATTTTACAAGGGGAGGAATATGCCAAGCCCCCTGCCCCAAGAAGGCAATGTAGGACAATAACAAGAGACAGACAGAAACGGCTGAGGTTGGGTAGAGGATGCCAAACCTCACTCTGGATAGGACCAGCCCTCACTCAAGGACCTGCCCTCAGCCAATTTTAGACAGGGAAAATGGGATAATTTACCTATTCATTTGCACTATGTCAGTGAAAATACACACGGAAATCTTTACTAGAACACACACACACACACACACATACACATACGCACATACACACACATACACACACATACACACACATACACACATACACACATACATACACAGCCCGTAGCCTAGTAGGTAGAGCTCTCGTCTCACACACGAGGGGTCGGGGGTTCAATCCCCGGCCGGGCGGAGACAAATTGGGCTTGTCTCCTTTCATGTGTTAGCCTCAGTTCACCTAGCTGTAAATAGGTACCTGGAATAAGTGGACGACGTTGTGACGTCCCATCTGGGGTTGGCAAAAATGGTACAAGGCGAGATGGGTATCATATGGTTCACCTAAGCTGATGGCTACCTAAGCCTTCGGGCGAGACGGTACTGTCTATAGTGAGAATGGTACCATACAGATCCACCCTAAGCCTTCGTTTCCGATGTCGCCAATTGGCTAAATACAGACTACACACACATCCACAGCCATTCCAACAGTACATAAAACACTTAACATGCATTTCACGCAATACATTCCCAGTTAAGGAGGCGCGATAATAATGAGCTTAGCTCGCATTGCGTGGATTCCCCTTGACGAACAAGTAACTGAGTAACACACAGAAAACGTGAATATTCTCGTTGAAATTATGTAGAAATGAGAAAACACGAAACGAAGGGTGATAAATAGGTGGTTGTGTTGACAGAGGGCCTCAGTGGTGGGGTGTGCCTGGCTAGGGTGAGAGAGAGAGAGAAAAAAAAAGAGGGGGGGGGAGAATTGGGGTTTTACTGGTTAGGCTAACACACCCCTCTCAGAGTCATAATATTAACATGGCGTGGGGGAGAATGGGAACTGCCTGTACATACTCAAGATTCATTGTGAGAGAGAGGGAGAGGGGCCCTCAGTAGTAGGGTGTGCCTGGCTAGGGTGAGAGAGAGAGAGAGAGAGTGAGAGTGAGAGTGAGAGAGATAAAGAGGGAGAGGGAGAAAGAATGAGAGGTCTGTACTTGTATTGTTCGGTGTGTGTGAGAGAGATAGAGTGTGTGTGTGTGTGTGTGTGTGTTGACGTATGTGTGAGAGAGAGGGAGTGTGTGTGTGTGTGTGTGTTTGTGAGAGAGAGAGAGAGAGAGAAAACTAGTTGTTGGCAAACAGTATACATGAGGTAAGCTCAATTCAAGTTTATACCTGGTTAGTTTTTCTGGCCCTCCTTTGCTCATGTTTATCCTCATTATAGTTTTCATATTTTAAGATGTTCGGCCCATTATGTTGACGATTTTAAGTCCTTTCACCCCATTTCTTTGTCAATAGTAAGACCTTTAGTGCCACTTAGGTGTGGATTTTATTGTTCAACAGTTACGGCCTACTTAATTGGAACAGGGTATAGCTCTTTACTTGGAACAGGGTATAGCTCTTTACTTGGAACAGGGTATAGCTCTTTACTTGGAACAGGGTATAGCTCTTTACTTGGAACAGGGTATAGCTCTTTACTTGGAACAGGGTATAGCTCTTTACTTGGAACAGGGTATAGCTCTTTACTTGGAACAGGGTATAGCTCTTTACTTGGAACAGGGTATAGCTCTTTACTTGCAACAGGGTATAGCTCTTTACTTGGAACAGGGTATAGCTCTTTACTTGGAACAGGGTATAGCTCTTTACTTGGAACAGGGTATAGCTCTTTACTTGGAACAGGGTATAGCTCTTTACTTGGAACAGGGTATAGCTCTTTACTTGGAACAGGGCATAGCTCTTTACTTGGAACAGGGTATAGCTCTTTACTTGGAACAGGGTATAGTTCTTTACTTGCAACAGGGTATAGCTCTTTAATTGGAACAGGGTATAGCTCTTTACTTGGAACAGGGTATAGCTCTTTACTTGGGACAGGGTATAGCTCTTTACTTGGAACAGGGTATAGCTCTTTACTTGGAACAGGGTATAGCTCTTTACTTGGAACAGGGTATAGCTCTTTACTTGGAACAGGGTATAGCTCTTTACTTGGAACAGGGTATAGCTCTTTACTTGGAACAGGGTATAGCTCTTTACTTGGAACAGGGTATAGCTCTTTACTTGGAACAGGGTATAGCTCTTTACTTGGAACAGGGTATAGCTCTTTACTTGGAACAGGGTATAGCTCTGTCATTTATCGTGTGGTGGAGAAGGATGTGGCGAGAATCTGATTTTCATGTTGGCCCTCTCCTAATGTGATTTTCATGTTGGCCCTCTCCTAATGATTTTCATGTTGGCCCTCTCCTAATGTGATTTTCATGTTGGCCCTCTCCTAATGATTTTCATGTTGGCCCTCTCCTAATGTGATTTTCATGTTGGCCCTCTCCTAATGTGATTTTCATGTTGGCCCTCTCCTAATGTGATTTTCATGTTGGCCCTCTCCTAATGTGATTTTCATGTTGGCCCTCTCCTAATGTGATTTTCATGTTGGCCCTCTCCTAATGTGATTTTCATGTTGGCCCTCTCCTAATGTGATTTTCATGTTGGCCCTCTCCTAATGTGATTTTCATGTTGGCCCTCTCCTAATGTGATTTTCATGTTGGCCCTCTCCTAATGTGATTTTCATGTTGGCCCTCTCCTAATGTGATTTTCATGTTGGCCCTCTCCTAATGATTTTCATGTTGGCCCTCTCCTAATGTGATTTTCATGTTGGCCCTCTCCTAATGATTTTCATGTTGGCCCTCTCCTAATGATTTTCATGTTGGCCCTCTCCTAATGATTTTCATGTTGGCCCTCTCCTAATGATTTTCATGTTGGCCCTCTCCTAATGATTTTCATGTTGGCCCTCTCCTAATGATTTTCATGTTGGCCCTCTCCTTATGATACTTCTCTTAACATTTTACATATTCATATTATCACCAACCCACCAATTAACTTACAAATAAACCAAATTAATAAAATCAATGAAACTAATGAGTACATGTGGCAATCCAGGGATTCGAACCTAGGATAGTCACACCGAAATTCAGTGCACTAACCATTACGCTACCAAGACAGTATAAAACAAGTATAAAGCAAGAGTGTTCATAATAGAAGAGTTGATCCTTGTAACCCCTTCAGTGGATAGGACTCGATAGCTTTGGCGGGCAACCCATCTAGGGGAATAAACCCTAAACAAATTACCGACGGGCGACACGCTATTCGGTGCCACTTACACGTGGCGATCTTTGTAACAGATTGTAACAGATAACATGACGTCTTTTTACCTTTGGTTCTGGCTAAAAATAGATGATTATATGCAGTGTAATTAGAACCTATGTTACTAAGAGGGTTCATTATATGCAGTGTAATTAGAACCTATGTTACTAAGAGGGTTCATTATATGCAGTGTAATTAGAACCTATGTTACTAAGAGGGTTCATTATATGCAGTGTAATTAGAACCTATGTTACTAAGAGGGTTCATTATATGCAGTGTAATTAGAACCTATGTTACTAAGAGGGTTCATTATATGCAGTGTAATTAGAACCTATGTTACTAAGAGGGTTCATTATATGCAGTGTAATTAGAACCTATGTTACTAAGAGGGTTCATTGAGATCGCATTTACCTGTTGTATATATAGGTAGATTACAAACTAAAACAACTCGTCTATTGGTAACCAGAATATGATGAAAATGACGTCATAGTAGTGAAGGGGTTAACTCTTTTTAAGGGGGGTCACCTGCTTTATTTCTCTTTCTCTCCTTATCCCTCTTTCTCTGGCTTGTATCTATTCGGCCCCATTCAGCCAACTGTTTTAAGACGTTTATCCCCATCCAGGTGTCGATTTCTTCCTGGCGAGCGATAGCGAGCTAGCTATGGAGAAATAGCTATGGAGAAATAGCTATGGAGAAATCCGGCTTCGCCGGAGAAATTTTTCTATCGAAAAATTTACAAATTTAGCTTGCTGTCAAAACCAAAATATATATATTCTGGCTCGCTACCGCTAGCCAGGAAAATATTGACACCTGGATGAGGGTAAACGTCTTAAAACAGTAGGCTGAATGGGGCCGAATGGATACAAGCCAAAGAGAGAGGGAGAGAAAGAGAAAAAAGCGAGGTGGGCCCCTTTAACTAGTAGCACAAGCTGAATGAGGTAGGCTCGGGTAGGACATGGGAGAGAGAGAGAGAGAGAAACTATAATAACTAACTGTAAGACTATCCAGACTATACAGGGTGTTCCAGAAATATGTGCCGAAAATCAGGGGATGTATTCCTGACACATAATTGAATGTAAATTACGAAATGACCATATTGGCAATTCTCAATAGTTTTCGAGTTACAGCACCTCCGAGGTCTGCCAGGAATGTGTTTAAATCCAGGGATTGTACAAAATGTCTGAGACAGATGAGAAATTACTTAACGACCGTAAAGTAATACAGCACAGTAAATGTTATTGTCATACTGGAAATACTGTTTAACGACCGTAAAGTAATACAGCACAGTAAATGTTATTGTCATACTGGAAATACTGTTTAACGACCGTAAAGTAATACAGCACAGTACATGTTATTGTCATACTGGAAATACTGTTTAACGACCGTAAAGTAATACAGCACAGTAAATGTTATTGTCATACTGGAAATACTGTTTAACGACCGTAAAGTAATACAGCACAGTAAATGTTATTGTCATACTGGAAATACTGTTTACCGACCGTAAAGTAATACAGCACAGTAAATGTTATTGTCATACTGGAAATACTGTTTAACGACCGTAAAGTAATACAGCACAGTAAATGTTATTGTCATACTGGAAATACTGTTTAACGACCGTAAAGTAATACAGCACAGTAAATGTTATTGTCATACTGGAAATACTGTTTAACGACCGTAAAGTAATACAGCACAGTAAATGTTATTGTCATACTGGAAATACTGTTTAACGACCGTAAAGTAATACAGCACAGTAAATGTTATTGTCATACTGGAAATACTGTTTAACGACCGTAAAGTAATACAGCACAGTAAATGTTATTGTCATACTGGAAATACTGTTTAACGACCGTAAAGTAATACAGCACAGTAAATGTTATTGTCATACTGGAAATACTGTTTTATTTTGTTAATACATCACGTTGTCCTTGGTAAATGTTTCATTTACAAGGAATTCCCGGAGTAAAACCCATTCAAGCAGACCTGTTAGGTGCTGTAACTCGACAACTATTGATATTTGCTTATATGGTCATTTAGTGATTTACATTCAATTATGTGTCAGGAATACATCCCCTGATTTTCGGCACATATTTCTGGAACACCCTGTATACCCACCAATACCATCAGCAAACTCCGGTACTTTTAGTGACCAAGGGCGGAGTTGACCCACCGTGAAACAAAATCGACACCTAAATAGCACGGAAAGTCTTAAAATCGCCAAACTAATCGGGCGAACGTATTCAAACATCAACACGAATGTGGGGCTAAGCATGAGGGAGAAGGGGGGCCCAGAAGATCACCCCTTAAAGTGAACAGGACACCAAGATAATAATATACACACATACCAAACTAAAGGAAGCGTCTTATCCCCCCCCCCCCCCACTCTGCCTTGGGAGGGGGGGGGGGGGGGGTCCCTTATTAATGCGGACCTAAAAATACCGACGGCGCCTCCTAAAATAGCCGCATCTCATTAAGGGAGCCCACCTCGCTTTTTTCTCTTTCTCTCCTTCTCTCTTTGGCTTGTATCCATTCAGCCCCATTCAGCCTACTGTTTTCAGACGTTTATTCCCATCCAAGTGTTGATTTCTTCCTGGCGAGCGATAGCGAGCCAGCATTGTATGGATAAATCCGGCTTCGCCGGAGACATTTTTCTATTGAAAAATGTACAAATTTAGCCTGTTGTCAAAAACATATATGATAGCTCGCTACCGCTCGCCAGGAAAAGCATCGACACCTGGATGGGGATAGACGTCTTAAAACAGTAGGCTGAATGGGGCCGAATGGAGAGAGGGAGAGATAAAAAAATAAAAAACAAGGTGGGCCCCTTAACAATATGTGGACAAAAATAATATATACTTGAAGGTGGAGGGGGTACGTGAGACAGACGGAGAGAGGGGGTCGATATTCTGGTTATTAGAGATGAGGGGGGGGGGGGTAGTTCATTAAAGGAGGGTCGCCATCTTGCATATACCTGGTTATTCCTCCGTGGTTACTTGTTTGTTTGTTTATGTATTTATCTGTATATCTATCTATATGTTGCTTTCTATCTATATGTACTGTATTATTCTATCAATCTATCTCTTTTTCTCTCTCTCTCTCTCTCTCTCTCTCTCTCTCTCTCTCTCTCTCTCTCTCTCTCTCTCTCTCTCTCTCTCTCTCTCTCTCTCTCTCTCTCTCTCTATTACATATACCGGTATATATATATTCGATAGAGTTTGGCACAAATCTCCTATTTCTAAACTACCCACCTTCGGTTTGTATCCCTGTATCTGTGCCTTTGTCACTAATTTCCTTTCAGACCGCTCCATAGCTGCAGTTGTGGATGGGCATCGCTCACTTCCTCAACCTATCAACTCTGGTGTTCCTCAAGGTTCTGTCCTATCGCCAACTCTCTTTCTAATATATATTAATATTCTCCTCAACTGTACCTCTAGTCCTATCCACTCATATGCGATGACTCTACCTTACACTATTCAACTAATTTTTCACAACAACCCAGCATGCACTCACTCCAAAACTCACGTAAAAGGGCCAAGGAGCTCTTATCTTCCGATCTATTAATTATTTCCGAATGTGGCAGAAAAAATCTTGTCACTTTCAATGCCTCCAAGACCCAATTTCTCCATTTAACTAACAGTCGCAATCTGCCACACAACTATCAAATATTCTTCAACAATACACAACTCAACTCTTTATAGTCTCTCAATATTCTTGGTGTATCTTTTTCATCCAAACTCTCTTGGAAAGATCATTTTACCACTCTTGCTAAAAACAGATTCCCAGAAGTTGGTTGTTCTCAACCCTCTCCGTGGGTTCTTCAGCCCCGCACACCTTCTTGCTCTGTATAGAGGCACATTGCACCCATGCATCGAGTATTGTTCACATGTGTGCTGAGGTTCCACTCATACTGCACTTCTCGAAGAGTAGAGTCTAAAGCATTTTGTTTCATCAACTCACTTCCTCTTACTGGATCCTTACAATCTCTTTCTACACGCCGCAATGTTGCATATCTTTCACTCTTCTATCGTCATGACAACAATCAGTGTTCTTCAGAGCTCTCTCAGTGCATACCCCCTCCCTTGCAACGAGTGCGAGGCACCCGCCTTTCAACACAGTCCCATCCATATTCTGTCCAACTTTCCAACCCAAAAATTAGCAAACTTTCTCAGTCTTTCTTCTACTCAACTAGTGAACTCTGGAACTATCTCCCTAAATCAATCTTTCCTTTATCCTATGCCTTAAACTGCTTATAACTTCGTGTGTCCAGCGTTTTGACCACAACGACCCTTGAATTTGGTTCTGTCACTCTTTTGAACCTGGTGAAGACACTCGTTACAGGCAATCTGCCTTTTGTATCCTTCATACACACACACACACACACACACACACACACACACACACACACACACACATATATATATATATATACTGGTATATATATATATATAGATAGATAAAAAAAAAAATATAAAAAAAAATATATATATATATACTGTGTATATTAACATTCATGATATATATATATATTCATGATATATATATATATATATATATATATATATATATATATATATATATATACCGTATATAGCTAGAGAGAGAGAGAGATAGATAGATAGATAGATAGATAGATAGATATATAGATATATACTGTATATATTAGCATTCATGATATTTTCTATAAATTGAGCTCTTTTTATCTCTTAAGCACCAAATGTTCGTACCCATGCTGAAAATTATCGCTTAATAGATCATTGGATGCTTGTAAGATAAAATTACAAATACTTAGGTTAGCTTTAATGACTTGCATGTGGCTTTTGTCAGTCCACAAGTAGCCTATATCCCCCTGATAAACCATTGATCAACTCCTGGATACGATAATACAGGGGCGGTATTTAATTATCATTCTTTATAGAACACACACACACGCACACACACACACAAACACACACACACACACACACACACACACACATATATATATATATATATTGTGACGCACCCAGTGCGTGGCAACGCAACCTGATTGTACTCCTTGGTACTCCACTGTACCGCCACGGTGCGGTACCGTGTACCGCTGTACCGTGCTGGCTGCTTATATTGAGTGTGACAACGTATAACTATGTTCTTTGTATCTCTGCAAAGGTCTCGTCATGTGCTAACCAGTGGTGGGTTTTGTTTTAAGCCATGTCGAGACCTTCCATTTAATATGTAGTATCAATAGAGAAGTTGATAGATGAGACAATGGGAGTTCAGAGAGAGAGAGTGAGTTAGTTTTCAGAGCGAGAGGGTAGCAACGCGCCACGCTGCCGGAGTGGTGGTTGCCAGACGTATGGACCGGTTGGCAGCCCTGCGCTTATAGCTAGGTGCGACAGGGTTGGTAGTACATTGCCGCCTGCCTATGCTGCCTGGGCTGCCCATGTTGTCGTACTGCACATTGCCTGGAGGCTCGCTGTGTGTTCCATGATCAGGTTGCCTAGAACCTTTGAGATTCTAACATCCCTTGCCCTCTCTCCCAATTTCTCACGGTTGCACTCTTTCTCTCTGACGACATTACTCTCATTTCATTCTTCTCTCTATTTAAATGCATACCCTTCCCTTGAGGTCCTAAAGGAGTTTCAGCACTCACCTCTCGTATTACTCTTAGGACAAGCATATATTTACATGTATTAGATTTAAGGGGTTAATGTGAACAGCGATCTTCTTGATGAGGATAGTTGGTGAACGTTCTACATGTTCACGAGTTATATGCCCAGCTCATCATCCAATTTGTGACTAGACTAGTGCCATGTGTAAGAGCCCGACCATGCCCAGGAGTTGTCTGTAGAGGGGCGAGGACTTAGCCTTGATTTGCCTACCGAGCCAGGAGCGAGTGCAGTACCAGAGACTACAGCTCGCTCGTAGTGCCGGTATAGTAGAGTAACGTAATTTATCTGTCCTTGTGTTCTCTGCAGTCTTTTCCTGGGTTCTCGCTTTCGGTGCTGGGACTCGTTGTTCCTGTGACTTGGCCTGCTAGCTAGAACACATGGGGATGATGAGTGGGTTATATCTTTATTTTACTATGCATTGCAGCTCTCTTTAAGTTTATGTACTGTATATAACACTTTACAATACACATTACTCACACACAAGACAACACTATTAATACTTTCATGTATCAATTAACTGCACTGTCGTTTTGCTGCTGTGTCCGGAGTTCCGTTGCGTAGGGCGCATACGGACTCAGAGGGGAGACAGAGTGAGAGAAGCGAAGTAGCCTATGCGGTAGTAGGCTACCGGCGCAGTACTGTTGCCTGCAACCTTTTAGTTATTCCAAGTATAGATTCATTATTATAATAAGTGACTACTATTTATGTTCCTTCCATGTGTATTATTAGGTATCTACTGGATCATGAACATCTTGTATGCTACATGCTAGTGCATGTTAGTAGGGGACAGTTATTCTAGTGCACGCGCTTTCAAGTAGGCGTGTACATTTGTCATTTAGCATTTCACTGTCATACCTTTAGCCTGCTTCTATTCTACATTAGAGGCTTAATATTAACGTAGTTTCTTGAGTATTGCATTTCTTTAGTAATAACGTAACCTATAAATGTCTGAGGGAGTTTAGCCTCATAGCCTACCCCTGTTGTACACTTTCGCCGAGTTAAGGTACCTCGTTACCATAGACGATAACTCTGTAGGGCGTTGGTGCTTTTGTTGTCTGGAGCATATAGTATTTGGGACTGGAATCGAGCGTGTCGTTGTCACATAAGCCATTTCTGTCCTACGATCAAGAATCCCGAATATGTATTGCCGATCCAGCCGTAACAAAATGGCGACCTTGCACAAGATTCAGTAGTATCCTATCACATGTTTTTTGGAGAACTATTGCTACCTAGTAGAGCTGGCTAGAATTTTCTTGCATATTGGAGGAATTTTTATTGTGTCATTATTGTATTGGTGGACTTGCAGATTATTTCGTTGGGGGTGTCTAGAGTAGAGTCATTCAAGCATCTTTAACATTTTGTGAGTCGAGACTGCAATTAGTAATAAGCACTTCTTTTTTTTTATGAACAGCAATTGTATAACCAGCACTATGTCTAATGACTCATCATTTACGGGGGAGGATAACACGGTACAGCCTAGTAACCAGCAAGTACAACAGATGTTTAGGGAGGGGAGTGTTATAAGTGGAGAGAGGGATGCCCGGGCATTTTTGCAGACACCTTTGACCGAACAGCGCCTGCAGGCTATTGATTGTTACGGTCTTCGCTGTTTAGCCACGGTTTTGGGGCGGGACTGTCCTGACAGTTGGCCCAAGAAGAATTTGGTGGCATGTTTGTTGGGTGATGGCGATGGGGCGGTGGGTGGAGTGGGGTCTTGGGGGGTTCCCTCCAAGCCTCCATTCCACTCTACCCCTGAGCTGGGCCCTCAGCCAGCGAGTCTTAGCACGATGCAGCAGGAGGGTTCTCAAGGGCAAGCTGGCTTACCCGTAAACACGTCTCGGTGTGGATCCCCCATTTTGTGCTCTCCCCCCCCAGGCCTGTCTCCTGAGATGTTATTTCAGCTAGAACTAGCTAAGTTTAAGCTGCAGGAGACTCAGATACAACAGGCTAGTATAGAACGGATTAAGCTGCAGGAGACTCAGATACAACAGGCTAGTATAGAACGCATAGAGGTTGCTAGAATCCAAGCCAATCAGGATGCAACCAGGTACCAGGCTGAAATGAATGTCGAGAAGTCTAGAGTAGAGACCACGGGGCGTCATCTCGGTGGTGGGGCACCGGGTTACAGACTCACTTTCGCATTTAATTAAGTTAGTACCCGCATTTGATGAGACAGCAGTGACTGAGTTTTTTTGCTCGTTTCGAAAAGAAGTGTCGTGAGTATGACTGGCCGGAGGTTAAATGGGCAGCATTAGTTTCATCACGTCTAGTGGGTAAGGGGTTGAAAGCCTACGATGCACTGTCACTAGACGAGAGTGTAGTGTATGGACTGGTGAAGGAGGCTGTGCTCCGGGCCTACGAACTGCAACCCGAAACTTATAGATTGAAGTTCCGTGGCGTGAATAAGAAGAGCGACGTCAGTTTTATGGAGCACGCACGGGACTTAACAGATGCAGGTAATAACTGGTTTCGGTCCGAGCACGCAGAGTCGGCTGAGGAAATTAAGCAACTTTTCTATCTGGAACAGTTTTACAAATGTACTGGAACCGATCTAACGCTGAACATTAAGGAAAAATGTCCCAAGACAGTAGAGGAGGCTGCCAAGATGGCAGACCTCAGATTATCATTGATTCGTGGTTGCGGTGCCGCTCAGAGGGCTGAGTCAGGGCAGAAGGGGCGCTATACCCCACCCACCAGAGTTTTCGATAATAACAAATCCTATGACACACATAACCACACTAAATGCATTGCACCTAATAACACCTACAAACACAAGCCTCTCCCGTTTACTAAAGGTCAGGCCCCTTCTTCGCCCGCACAAGGGAAGAAGCCCATTGGGGATGTGAAATGTTACAAATGTCAGAAGCTAGGCCATTATTCACGTGAGTGCCCTAGTAACACTCCTGCTAAGCCGGTGTCATTGGTTCACAGTATCGGTGTGTCTCTGAAGGCTGCAGCAACTGCCCGGGGTAGGTTGTCAGCAGCTGAGGCACACGCGGTAAAGAAGCGTACGGAAGGCTCGACACCTGTCCGGGACACTTTCTGTAGCCATCGGGGGCACGGGTTTGTGAGCTTGGGGAGTGAACTACGGAGGGTTGACTTGCTGAGGGATACGGGGGCTTCGCAAACATTGTTGAGGAACTTCACAGGGAAACCGATAAATGCGGCCCAGAGTTGTTGTGGTGCAGGGTATAAATGCTACGAGGTCATACCCACTTGTGAGGTTGGAGTTGAGAGTGGGAGAGGTGTGCAGGGAGCTGGATGTAGGGATCGTTGAGTGTTTGCCAGTTGAGGGCGTCGACCTTCTTCTCGGCAACGACTTTGCGGTGCCCCACTTCCGGGACTCCACCCTTAGTCGTTGCCGAGAGGGCGGCCGACGTGGATGGTGAGAATCGGGAATGGGTTGGGAGGTGCCAACAGGATAAGATGGCCTGTGTGGTAACCCGATCTCGCTCTGCGGCTCCTGCACAGCCTAGCACTCAACCTCGGGGACAGTGGAGGAAGGATCAGGAGAAGGTTGCTAAGGGCAGGAAAAGGGACATTGATTCTGCTGCACTTCTCGGTGATTCGGTACTTGGACCTATAATAAACACGGGAGTTGACTCTGGCCCAGATATGGTGTGTAACAAGGCAGAGTTGGGTAAGACTTCGCGTGAGGCAAGAGCTGTAGCGAGAGCCACTAAGGCAGTAGAGCCTACTAGCCGGGGTAATGTCTTATTACAAAACCATCTTGATGCATTGACGCCCAGGGACATTAGTGAGCAGCAGCTGCAAGACGCTAGCCTAGCTCGTTATAGCAATGGTGCCATAGAGTTGGAGGAAGATGGGGATGCGAAGCCGGGAGATTTCTTTAGGCTCAACAGGATATTGTACCGCAGACTTCTAGACCCCAAATCGAAGTGGGAGGGCGGTGCGAGGGTAGTAGACCAGGTGGTTGTTCCAAATAAGTATAGAGAGTCCTTATTGTGTCTGGCGCATGATGTGCCGGTGGCGGGTCATTTGGGGGTAACAAAAACATTGGCGGCATTGGGCAGGTTTTTCTGGTGGCCTGGGGTCAAGGCTGATGTCTGTGCATGGGTGGCTGGGTGTGCGACCTGCCAGACAACGGGGAAGCCTAACCAGACCATCCCGAAGGCACCTTTGTTTCCCATACCTGTCACCGGGCCTCCGTTCAGCAAAGTTGTAGTAGATTTGGTTGGCCCTTTCCCGCCTACTAGTAGTGGCAATAAATTCCTGTTGACAATCATGGATGTGGCTACGAGATACCCGGACGCATACCCCATGAGAAACGGCTCGGCAAAGGCAGTTGTTAAAAACTTATTATTGTTCTGTTCCCGTTATGGATTTCCACGTGAGGTGCAGTCAGACCAGGGGAGCAATTTTACATCCAAATTGTTCAAGCAAACCCTTCAGTTGCACGGTATATGTTCTGTAGTGTCGTCAGCCTACCATCCCGAGAGTCAGGGAGTCTTGGAGCGGTGGCACTCGACCCTGAAGAGTATGCTACGCTGTTACTGTGCAGAACATGACACTGATTGGGATTTGGGTCTGCCGTATGTTCTGTTCGCTGCACGTGAAGTCCCAGGAGAGAGCCTGGGGTTCAGTCCAAATCAACTAGTCTTTGGCCATAATGTGAGAGGACCTTTAAGTATGGTGAAAGAGATCTGGGAGGGCGAAGAGAAGCCGGGGTCTGTACTTAAATATATCCTTGAGAGCCGGGAGAGACTTATAGGTTGCATGGCAGCGGCAGGTAATAACTTGGTTAATGCACAGGCGGTCATGAAGCACCAGTATGACGCCAAGGTGAAGCTTCGGGAGTTTTCGGTGGGTCAGGAGGTAATGTTGCTTTTACCTTTGCCTGGACACCCCCCTTTCTGCCAAGTTTATTGGGCCGTATGTGGTGGCTAAGAAACTGTCCGACCTTGATTATCTCGTTGCAACACCTGACCGTAGAAAAAAACATCAGTTATGTCATGTTAACCTCATGAAAGAGTATGTGAGACGCCCCTCAGAGCCTCTCACTGTCCCTGTGCTGGCCTGCAGCGGCCAGGGTGGAGAAGGAGGTGGGGACAGTCATGCTGCTGAGGAGGATAGCTGGGACTGTGTCATTTCCGCGGAACAGTGGGCGGGGAATACTGAACAAGAGGCTAGGCAAGCTGTAAGTCACCTGCCTGAGCACCAGGGTGCTGCTGTCCTAGGCCTGTTCAGGTCATACCCCTCTGTTTTCGCCGAAAACCCAGGTCTCACTACTCAGGTAACGCACGACGTGGACGTCGGTGATAATGTGCCCTTCAAGTCAGTGCCCTAACCGTGTGCCCCCGGTAAAGTTGCCAGCTTTACGGGAGGAGTTAAAGTACATGGTTGAGAGAGGGGATGATCACTGAAGGTTATGTGAAGTGGACATCACCCGTCACGTTGCAGCCAAAACCTGACGGCAAGGTGCGGTTCTGCATAGATTTTCGTAGGCTAAATGGCTTGACCACTACCAACCCTTACCCTTTGCCTCGAGTTGACGACAGCGTGGACAAGATAGGGAATGCAAAGTACCTTACTAAAATTGATCTTGTAAAAGGCTACTGGCAAGTACCCCTGTCGGACCGAGCTAAGCAAGTTTGTGGTTTTGTGGTAGATGGCAAGACCTACCAATGTAACGTAATGCCTTATGGGCTTAAGAACGCACCTGCCACGTTTCAGAACCTGATGAACGATGTTTGTGACGAAATCCCTAACTGCACGGTCTACCTTGATGACGTGATAGTGTATGATGACAATTTTGAAAATCACCTAAGGCACTTAGAGACCCTGTTTGGGAAGTTGCACGATGCTGGGCTGGTGGTGAACCTGAGGAAGTGCGAGTTTGTAAAGGCTACTGTGCAGTATCTTGGCTTCGTGGTCGGGTTAGGCGGGTGTGCCCCCCCCTGAGCAAGATACAGGCTATCAATATGTTTCCCAGGCCCACCACTAAGCGCCAGGTCATGCGGTTCCTAGGTATGATAGGCTATTATAGGCGCTTCATCCGGGGATACTCTACTGTCTTAGCACCGTTAACTGATCTACTGTCGAAGTCAGTGAAGTTCTGTTGGGCTGCGGAGTGTCAGAGGGCTTTCGACCTAGTCAAGCACCTGCTGTGTACACATCTGATTTTGAGAGCCCCAGACTTTTCCAGGAGTTTTCAGCTGGCGACTGATGCCAGCGGTGTGGGTGCCGGGGCAGTGTTACTGCAGACTGATTCCGAGGGCTTGGAACACCCAGTGAGCTTCTTTTCTCGCAAGTTTAATTCGGCACAAAGGAATTACTCGACTATAGAGAAGGAGCTTCTTGCTATCGTTTTGTCCGCTCAAACATTTCGAAGTTTATGTTCCAGCCTACGGCCCGGTAGTGACGATTTATACGGACCATCATCCCTTGAAATTCCTAAATCAGTTTCACAATCGGAATATGCGGTTGACCAGGTGGTCCCTAATGCTCCAAGAGTATAATCTCAACATTCAGCATATTGCCGGGAGTGAGAACGTGATAGCAGATTGTCTATCAAGGGTTGATGATCCAGGATAGTCGTGCACGGTGTGTGGGTTGAGCAGGAGTAAAATTAGGCTATCATAACGTCGTCCAAAAAGATTATAAAACAATAAAATAAACGAGAAATTTTTTTTTAGTTTTGTAAGTCTTTATTGTTGTAGCATGATGCATGCGATATTGTGTTTTATGTATAATTCACACTTCAGTTGTTGTGCACCTTTTGCAATTAGTGGCAGCTAAGGGTAGCAGGTCGGTTGGTTGCCTGTCAGATTTTGATAATGCTTCTAAGGTCAATTATCTAAAATCTTGGGGGGGCTGTGACGCACCCAGTGCGTGGCAACGCAACCTGATTGTACTCCTTGGTACTCCACTGTACCGCCACGGTGCGGTACCGGTGTACCGCTGTACCGTGCTGGCTGCTTATATTGAGTGTGACAACGTATAACTATGTTCTTTGTATCTCTGCAAAGGTCTCGTCATGTGCTAACCAGTGGTGGGTTTTGTTTTAAGCCATGTCGAGACCTTCCATTTAATATGTAGTATCAATAGAGAAGTTGATAGATGAGACAATGGGAGTTCAGAGAGAGAGAGTGAGTTAGTTTTCAGAGCGAGAGGGTAGCAACGCGCCACGCTGCCGGAGTGGTGGTTGCCAGACGTATGGACCGGTTGGCAGCCCTGCGCTTATAGCTAGGTGCGACAGGGTGCGACAGGGTTGGTAGTACATTGCCGCCTGCCTATGCTGCCTGGGCTGCCCATGTTGTCGTACTGCACATTGCCTGGAGGCTCGCTGTGTGTTCCATGATCAGGTTGCCTAGAACCTTTGAGATTCTAACATCCCTTGCCCTCTCTCCCAATTTCTCACGGTTGCACTCTTTCTCTCTGACGACATTACTCTCATTTCATTCTTCTCTCTATTTAAATGCATACCCTTCCCTTGAGGTCCTAAAGGAGTTTCAGCACTCACCTCTCGTATTACTCTTAGGACAAGCATATATTTACATGTATTAGATTTAAGGGGTTAATGTGAACAGCGATCTTCTTGATGAGGATAGTTGGTGAACGTTCTACATGTTCACGAGTTATATGCCCAGCTCATCATCCAATTTGTGACTAGACTAGTGCCATGTGTAAGAGCCCGACCATGCCCAGGAGTTGTCTGTAGAGGGGCGAGGACTTAGCCTTGATTTGCCTACCGAGCCAGGAGCGAGTGCAGTACCAGAGACTACAGCTCGCTCGTAGTGCCGGTATAGTAGAGTAACGTAATTTATCTGTCCTTGTGTTCTCTGCAGTCTTTTCCTGGGTTCTCGCTTTCGGTGCTGGGACTCGTTGTTCCTGTGACTTGGCCTGCTAGCTAGAACACATGGGGATGATGAGTGGGTTATATCTTTATTTTACTATGCATTGCAGCTCTCTTTAAGTTTATGTATATAACACTTTACAATACACATTACTCACACACAAGACAACACTATTAATACTTTCATGTATCAATTAACTGCACTGTCGTTTTGCTGCTGTGTCCGGAGTTCCGTTGCGTAGGGCGCATACGGACTCAGAGGGGAGACAGAGTGAGAGAAGCGAAGTAGCCTATGCGGTAGTAGGCTACCGGCGCAGTACTGTTACCTGCAACCTTTTAGTTATTCCAAGTATAGATTCATTATTATAATAAGTGACTACTATTTATGTTCCTTCCATGTGTATTATTAGGTATCTACTGGATCATGAACATCTTGTATGCTACATGCTAGTGCATGTTAGTAGGGGACAGTTATTCTAGTGCACGCGCTTTCAAGTAGGCGTGTACATTTGTCATTTAGCATTTCACTGTCATACCTTTAGCCTGCTTCTATTCTACATTATTAGAGGCTTAATATTAACGTAGTTTCTTGAGTATTGCATTTCTTTAGTAATAACGTAACCTATAAATGTCTGAGGGAGTTTAGCCTCATAGCCTACCCCTGTTGTACACTTTCGCCGAGTTAAGGTACCTCGTTACCATAGACGATAACTCTGTAGGGCGTTGGTGCTTTTGTTGTCTGGAGCATATAGTATTTGGGACTGGAATCGAGCGTGTCGTTGTCACATAAGCCATTTCTGTCCTACGATCAAGAATCCCGAATATGTATTGCCGATCCAGCCGTAACAATATATATATATATATATTGAGAATATATCACAAATACACGTGAGCCACTAAATGTTTCTAATCTCTCAGTGGGGATCGAACCCCCAACATTTAGTGGCTCACGTGTATTTGTGATATATTCTCAATATTTGTAACTCTCATGCTTTGTGGGTTAGAATTAAATGAAATCAATTTCAACCCGAGTTGCGTCGGGACACTCAGAAATCCTTGTATGGTATTCTGGAAATATGGATCCTAGAACTAGGTTTGAATTCGCCTCGTGGGTTTCCCTTCTCCCTAACATAAATAGGATAGAAGCCTGAGTGTCTTTTAGACTGCCGTGGTGTAGTTGATTAAAGCTTCGGCTATCATCCTGATGGTCGACGGTTCGATGCCCACTGAGAGATTAGATATATATATATATATATATATATATATATATATATATATATATATATATATATATATATATATATATACACACACACACACACACACAACTAGTAGAGGATTAATGTAAAGCACTCATGTACAAGTGTTCAGGCATTAACTGATAAATGCGTAGATAAGTTCAAAGTTCAAACACTTACATTAACTATCCAAATACAAGATGCCGGCTACATAGATGAAGGGTTGATATACTGTATATATATATATATATATATATATATATATATATATATATATATATATATATATATACAGTATATATACAGTATATTGTATATATATATATATATATATATATATATATATATATATATATATATATACACAGTATGTATGTATAGTCGTGAACTATGAAGTTGCACCAATTCGAACCCATGAACCTTTCAATACTATTATAGTTCTGAAACAGCAGGTTATAATAATGTATTGTATTGTCTGGTGTGGGTTCGGTACAGAGTCAAATTGGTGCGTCGCCATTTATGCTCTTGCCTGTACATAAATAACTACATATGTATGCACTCTCACGCACACCAACCCACGCTCATATGAATATATTAGGAAACTATATTAATGTGCACATGTGTAATTTGCGTGCATGCTAATATTAAATAATCAGCAGTTACCATAATGACCATAATTACAATATCTCTCGCTGGCTCTCGCTCTCTCTCACTCTCAGTTCCAGTCGCTTCTCTCTCTCTCTCTCTCTCTCTCTCTCTCTCTCTCTCTCTCTCTCTCTCTCTCTCTCTCTCTCTCTCTCTCTCTCTCTCTCTCTCTCTCTTTACTTTGACAACAAGTTTTTGACAAAGTGCCTCATTGCAGGCTAATGCACTAGATATCAATACAGAGGTCACAAATTGGATAGAAAGTTGACTAACAGGTAGACTACAACGAGTGGTAATCAATGGTGTTTCTTCTGAGTGGACTCCAGTCACTTTTAGAGCTCCATAGGGATCTGACCTTGGCCCACTTCTGTTTATCATATACTGTATATCAGTGACATCGATATTGGTCTGTTGAGTGTGATCTCCAAGTTTGCAGATGACATAAATTTTGGAATGAATGTGAAAGACCCCAAAGGGGTTGAACAGCTCAGAATGGACCGCAACAGACTGGGTGAATTGTGGAAGACATGGCAGATGAATCTAAACTTGGAAAAGTGCAAGGTGATACATATCGGCCAAGCAAACCATAAGTCAGGATATTCACTATTGGGAATGCCTCTGGAAGTGACTGACTTGGAAAAGGATTTGGATGTTCTCATTAGCAGTGACCTAAAGTTTTTCAAGCAGTGCATTGAAATAGAGAAGAATGCTCAGAAATTATTGGGCTATATTAGGAGGCAATTTAAGTATAGAAATAAGGAAATAGTCCTCACACTTTACAACACTGATACGGCCTCTTCAGGAGTATGCTGTTCAATTCTGGTATCCAGCTCTCAGGAAAGATATATAGCGACTGGAAAGAGTACAAGCTACAAAGGTTATTCCATTGATTAGAAGACTGAGCTATGAGGACCGGTTGAGAGCTATTGATCTCTTTCCGTTGGAGAAACGCAGACTACGAGGTCAGCTCATTGAAGTTTCTAAAATAGTTAATGGGTTTGATTGTGCATGATAGCAAAATGTTTAGTCTCAATATGAATACAACACGCTGGAAATTAGAAAAGAAAAGGTTCAGCACTAGTATTTGTGGAATCTTTTTCACATATGTTCTACCTGGAACAAACTTCCCTCAGAAGTTGTAAACAGTCCTTCAGTTGAGCAGTTCAAGAAGAGAGTAGATATTATTTCGCACATTCTGTAATGAGTGTAGTGCACTAAAATAATAGTCTCTCACCTTCCACTTCGCGTATCTCCCCGGAATGGACCGCAAGTTCTCCGATATACTAACTATTCCTTGTAACTCCATGTAAGTCTCCCTCTCTCTCTCTCTCTCTCTCTCTCACACACACACACACACACAACACACGACGCCCCCCCCCTCACACACACACACACACACAACCACACAACAACAACACACGACGCCCCCTACCCCCCCTCCCTCCCTCCTCACACACACACACACACACACACAACCACACAACAACAACACACGACGCCCCCTACCCCCCCTCCCTCCCTCCTCACACACACACACACACAACCACACAACAACAACACACGACGCCCCCTACCCCCCCTCCCTCCCTCCTCACACACACACACACACACACACACAACCACACAACAACAACACACGACGCCCCCTACCCCCCTCCCTCCCTCCTCACACACACACACACACACACACACACACACACACACACACACACACAGAGATTTCCCTATCTTCTCCGTGTAGTTTACGGGCCTGCTTGTATTAAGTGCACTCCGGGGAAATTTGCCGTGAGAAAAAGAATAGCGCAGTCTGACCCCCTTATATAAATAAACAACACATTTCCAAAACTCTCTTAACAGTGTGTGGGGCACCTATTTGCAGTTTACTGTATACTAGTTTAGCGTGTTGTCAATTAATTATAACGTTATTAACCCTTTCAGTTTAAAACTATGCGGGGTTTTTCCTTTTTTTCTGGCCATCAATAGGCGATTTTATTCAGCTTAGGAATTTAATATTTTTAATGTCCTCCCAATACCTCCATCAAGCTTTAAAAAATACCCGCCCGGAGATAACTGTGTACATTTTTCGATGGAAAAAAAATGTCCCGGTCGAAGGCCGGTTCCTCATAAATTACAGGCTCGCTATCGTTAACCAGGACAAAATCGAAGCCAAAATGCCACAAAAGGTGTTAAGATAGCCACATTAGGCTAAACAAGAGGGAGAAGGGGATTTTGAAATACAGTACTAAGCATCCCCGGGAGATCTCCACTTGAGGGATTTTTTTCTTGACCCCTTTCTCCCTCATGTTTAGCCCCATTGCTTTTGATATTATAAAACGTTTGCCCCATTAGTTTAGCGATTTTAAGAACTTTCACCTCATATTAAGACCTTTCGTGCAATTCAGGTGTCAATTTTATCCTGGCGAGCGATAGCGAGCCTGTAATTTAAGAGGAACCGGCCTTCGGCCGGGACATTTTTCTACCGAAAAATGTACAAATTTATCTTGAGAGGGACTCAAGGGGGTGTAATTTTAAGCTTGATGGAGGTCTAGGGAACAAACTAAATACCTCCCCTTAATATTGCGTCAGGGTTCAATTTCATGTTAAAATAACTTTATAAAGTTGACGGACTGAATATAAACACCCTATGAGGAGGAGGAGGAGCACTTTATTGACCACGCTTCCCATATACTGTAGCTTCTTTAGGTCATTGAATGTGTATCGTGTTGCTTCTTAAGGGGGTAGTACTCGCTTTGTATGGACCTCCTTCTCCCTCATGATTAGCTTTTGAGATTTTAAGACGTTCGGTCTATTAGTTTGGCGATTGTAAGACCTTTCGCCCCATTTCTTTGTCAATATCAAGACCTTTCGTGCCATTTATAGGTGTCTATTTTTTCCGGACGAGCGATAGCGAGCCTCTAATATTAGAAGAAAACGGCCTTCGGCCGGGACATTTTTCTTCCGAAAAATTAACAAATTCATCTTGAAAGGGAGGGATTCTAGGGGGTGTTTTTCTAAGCTTGATGGAGGTCTAGCGAGGAAACTAAAAAATAAATAAATAAATGAATATGTAGCCCAAAAACCAAGCACTACCCCCTTAAATAGGTGACCTGAAGAATTTGTCCGTGAAACGTTGTCAATAAGTGCTCCTCCTCAAATGGTATTAAAATTTGTTCGATTTTATGTGTCATTGTTTTGCTTCTTCAATTACGTCATCAGTGAATATTTGCATAAGCATATATACACACATGCTTCTTAACCCTTATTTAGCGGGCTAGGTGGTCTATTTGACCGTAGCGCCCAGCGTTTTTTTTTACCCTAAATAGGGTTGTTCCGTGCTCATTTTCATGCCTAAATAAGACCCAGAGCGTAAAACAAGTATCTATCCCTGAAAGGGCGTAAACAGAGCTTTCCAATGACACCCGAACCATCCTTGTACGACCACTGGTTCTCTTGCAACGATCGTGCAACACGAGTGCAAAAACCCTGAAATAAGGTAATTTCCTTACATAATTCCCTGTGTAGCGAGTGAGAAAGGAGGGGGGAAAGTAGAATACAGTTTAGTATGTCCATGGTGGTCGTGGGGAGCGGTCATAGGGTTGCTACGCTCGTCCCACCGCTCAGCTCTCTCTCTCAGCAACATTACGTGCTGAAAATGGCACTCGACAGATGTCGCGCGCCGCCACTTAGGCCAGATTTATTTCATTCGACATATGTTGCGCGCCGCCAGTTAGGGGTTAAGACTATAGTGATTACAATTATATATATATATATATATATATATATATATATATATATATATATATATAAAAGGCCTATATATTGACAAAGAAATGGGGGTGAAAGATCTTAAAATCGCCAAACTAATGCAAAAAAAAAAAAGTCTTAAAATCTCAAAGCTAATAGGACTAAACATAAGGCAGAAAAAGCATCTACCTCCCCCTTAACGCACATCTACACACATATAAAACATTTCTTGAGACACACATGCCTGCAAGGACAAGCCTCACATTAATTGCCCCATCTCTCTCATTAGTGTGTGGGTCATTTATTGTTATTGTGTAATGTGTCCATGTGTGCAGTCATTAAGGGGAGAGGGACGTATTTATCTGCTCATTTATTAATCGTTTTATAATTTGTTTAGTTTCCCCCCTAGACCTCCATCAAACTTAAGGGGAGAGGGACGTATTTATTTGCTAATTTATTAATATTTTTATATATTTTTTAGTTTCCTCCCTAGACCTCCATCAAGCTTAAAAGAACATCCCTTAGATCCTCCTTCTAGATTAATTTGTACATTTTTCGATAGAAAAATGTCCCGGCCGAAGGCCGGTTTTTCCAAAATTACAGGCTCACTATCGTTCGCCAGGGAAAAAAACGACACCTAAATTAACCTAAATTAACTTAAATTAACCAAAAAACGACACCTAAATTAACCTAAATTAACCAAAAAACTATACCTAAATTAACCTAAATTAACCAAAAAAAACTACACCTAAATTAGCCTAAATTAACCAAAAAAACGACACCTAAATTAACCTAAATTAACCAAAAAATCGACACCTAAATTAACCTAAATAGCAGGAAAGCTCGAGTATATAAAACATTTCTTGAGACACACATGACTGCAAGGACAAGCCTCACATTACCCCATCTATCTCGTAAATGTGTGTGGGTTGCATTGCTGTTGCGTAAGTTGTTCATGTGTGCAGTCATTAAGTCGTTGCTTAAGGGGGCCCACCTCGTTTTTGTTTTTTCTCTCTCTCCCTCTCTCTCTGGGTTGTATCCATTCGGCCCCATTCAGCCTATTGTTATAAGACGTTTATCCCCACTCAGGTGTCGATTTGTTCCCAGCGAGTGGTAGCGTAGTAGCAAACAGGCATATTTTGTATAATGTGTTTGTCATTAGGCTAAACTTGTACATTTTTCGATACAAAAAATGTCTCCAGCGAAGCCAGTTTCTCCATACAATGCAAATCGACACTTGGATGGGGATAAACGTCTTAAAACAGTAGGCTGAATGGGGCCGAATGGATACAAGCCAGAGAAAGAGAGAAGAGGAGAGAGAAAAAGTAGGTCACCTCCCTCAACCTCACACACACGCACACATCAAGGGACTGGGGTTCTCGAAAAGGGGCTCCAGTCCTGACGCTATTCTTGACTTACAGTGTGCTGGCTTAATAATCCAGAAGGGTTGATAGTCTCTGAAGTCCTATCTTTTACTCATTACCTAACGCACACATATACGGGTTAGCCATTACAGTATCCCATGATGTAATTTGTCATCATGTGCTGGTTATTATTAGACGATTTTAACCCCTTCTGTACCGGCGACGTCTTTGTAATTTTATAGTAGCTATATTTAGACGATATTTTGCAGTTTACGAAGGATCTGTGGTAGTAAAGAGCGTTAAGTGAGATAGTTCGACGCCTGTTAATTGTTGGAGGCCTATTTTAAACGGCATAAAATCGTCTAATAGTAGCCAGAATAAAGTTAAAATGACGCCACGGTAATGAAATGGTTAATAAGGATTGTAAAGGGTCTGTGCGAGTAGAAGGCTAAAGTGGAATAGTTTGTATCCCTTTCGTTCAAAAACACCCTCTTATGGTTAGTATATTGACAAAAAGGGCGTCATGGTATTGAAAGGGTTAACAGGTGAAGTGATTTGCTTAGATTATAACTATTAGGAAACTAATAAAAATATATTCCCCACCCTCTCTTCTTCTTGGTGTGTGGCTGCTCCCTGTTATGTCCGTATGTAAGTTTTTTCATCTCTCTCTCTCTCTCTCTCTCTCTCACTCTCTCTCTCACTCTCTACCAACCTTCCTACCGCTACCTACCTACTTGACTTGTTTATACCTACCTACCTATCTACCTACTTACTTGTTTATACCTACCTACCCTACCTACTTACTTGTTTATACCTACTACCTACCTACTTGTTTATACCTACCTACCTACCTACCTACTACCTACTTACTTGTTTATACCTACTACCTACCTACTTGTTTATACCTACCTACCCTACTTGTTTATACCTACCTACCTACCTACTTGTTTATACTACCTACTGTTTATACCTACCTACCTACCTACTTGTTTTAACTACCCTACCTACCTACCTACCTACCTACCTACTTGTTTATACCTACCTACCTACCTACTCTACTTGTTTATACCTACCTACCTACCTACCTATTGTTTATACCTACCTACCTACCTACCTACCTACCTACTTGTTTATACCTACCTACCTACCTACCTACTTGTTTATACCTACCTACCTACCTACCTACTTGTTTATATCTACCTACCTACCTACTTGTTTGTACCTACCTACCTACCTACCTACTTGTTTGTACCTACCTACCTACCTACCTACTTGTTTGTACCTACCTACCTACCTACTGTTTATACCTACCTACCTACCTACTTGTTTGTACCTACCTACCTACCTACCTACCTACTTGTTTGTACCTACCTACCTACCTACCTACTTGTTTATACCTACCTACCTACCTACCTACCTACTTGTTTGTACCTACCTACTTGTTTGTACCTACCTACTTGTTTGTACCTACCTACCTACCTACTTGTTTGTACCTACCTACCTACCTACCTCTTGTTTATACCCACTCTTGTTTGTACCTACCTACTTGTTTGTACCTACCTACCTACCTACCTACCTACTTGTTTGTACCTACCTACCTACCTACCTACCTACTTGTTTGTACCTACCTACCTACCTACCTACTTGTTTATACCTACCTACCTACCTACTTGTTTGTACCTACCTACCTACCTACCTACCTACTTGTTTGTACCTACCTACCTACCTACCTACCTACCTACCTATCTCTCTCTTAGCACGTCAATAGCGCATACATAATAACCAAAGTGCCACGATAATCATAGTCATTGCACCAAGTGGGTTTAATACCGAAGTTCCGTTACCCTCACTCCAAGAAGATGTATATACAGTACAGTATAATGCCTCCTTAAGGGAGCCCACCCTCGCTTTTTTTTCTCGTTCTCTCCCTCTCTCTTTGGCTTGTATCCATTCGAGCTCATTCAGCCTACTGTTTTAAGACGTTTACCCCCATCCAGGTGTCAATATTTTCCTGGCGAGTGGTAGCGAGCCAGGATATATATTTTTTTGTTTTGACAGCAAGCTAAATTTGTACATTTTTTCGATAGAAAAACTTCTCCGGCGAAGCCGGATTTCTCCATACAATGCTGGCTCGCTATCATTCGCCAGGAAGAAATCGACACCTGGATGGGGATAAACGTCTTAAAACAGTAGGCTGAATGGGGCCGAATGGATACAAGCCAGGGAAAAAGAGAAAAGGAGAAAAAGATTAAAAAAAGGCCGGTGACCCCCCTAAGAAGCACTGATTTACGGTGTTTACGATATTACGCCCGGGGTTACTAAGATTCCCGAGGGGGGCGGCGAGGGGGGGGTATAATTACGTGGTATATGCCGACGGGAAGATAGCGGCCTGTCAACGATTAAAGCCCAGGTATAAAACACATTTGTTCTCGTTTTAGAATTTTGGGGACTCTCTCCTTTTGGTTTTCGTCTATACTGGAAACTAAGCTCAACGTATCTTAAGTTATATGCCAAGAAAACCGTTCATCTATCTGTCCATTTATGTGCCTTATGAAGTTTCAGTTGTGAGTCGACCTTGCAAACCGTTGCGCCACAGGTGCTCACAAATGCACAAACTTTTAATATTCAAGCATCATTCATTATTGTTGAGGACTAGTGTGTGTTCGCCCCCATTTCTTTGTCAATTTTAAGACTGTTCGTGTCATAGCGAGGCAAATGAAGTTGTAGTTTTGGAGGTGGAGCACGACTTTATACTGTGCTATCCATCACTACCCAAACACCTTAAGGGGAGGTATGTCATTTTTCTAGACCCCCTTCTCCCATGTGTTTAGCCCATTATGCTGGGTTCACACATTCACGTATATTGCTCCCGACAGCTCCCGTCAGGCGTAATCGCCAATTTTTGTGTTCTGACGGGAGTAGTCCGGCGTGAACGCCCGTATAACCACGACTATTGCACTTCCCGACAGACGTACCGTGACGGGGCCAGTGTTACGTCAGTCGTAATGTAGTCGTATTGAACTACGTACGTGTTTGCGACTTGCGTAAGCATGTCCCCGTTCGTCCGCATGGGCTGCCTGATTTGCGGGAACACAGGCCACGCCCATGCCACGCCCCCACAAGACCTGCGTAGCTTAGGCCGTACGTCTTGGGATTGTTTAGGACCTACCTGGACCGGTTCCGGACAATCGTAGGCACACCCCGTCTGTCCAAACATAGACAAAGACAGTCTTTGTCAACCACGTAGGTATGGGTTGGAATCTGGGAACTACAAAAGGGCAGGACTGGCCACACCTTTGCCATTCCCACTCCTTCCTCGGCACCATGAACAACATCGCGGAATTCATCCTGGAGGAGTTAAATTTTGTGAACTCCGTAATCAAACCGGAGAACATAACACGCGGCTAATGAAATGGATCCTTTCCTACATAGAAATCTTAAAACTACTTGCAATAGCAAACTACATCCATCAAGAGGAACAAGAGAAGAAGGAAAGGAGCTAGAGGACAGTGTGGGTGTGGCCTTATCTGCAATGAAGGCTTGAACATGGCCATTATGAGAACCTGATGGAAGAGTTGGCCAGAGAATGTCCACACATGTACAAGAACTTCACCCGGGTAGACAAACAACTATTTGATGAGATTGTGGAACGTGTCACCCCCATCATTCAGAGGAAACCTACGTTCTGGTGAAAACCCATTCCTCCTGGTCTGCGGGTGGCCATCACCCTACGTTTCCTCACTACGGGTGAAACCTACAGGAGCCTGCAGTACTCCTTTCGGGTTGCCCACAACACCATCAGCCAAATTGTTCCAGACACATGCCAGGCCCTCATCTCTGTCTACGGAGTTGGAGGTGCCAGGCATCGAGGGGGCAGGCGGTGAGGTGGCAGACGTCGATGGGGCAGGCGGAGAGGGGGCAGGCATCGAGGGGGCAGGGACAGGCGGAGAGGTGGCAGGCGTCGAGGTGGGAGGGGAAACCTTCCTGACCTTCTTCCCGCTTTTCTTGCTATTCATGGTGACAGGGCAGGGCAGGGCAGGGCAGGGCAGCGTGCAGAGGGTGGCAGGGTGACAGGGTGGCAGGGTTGGCTGTAGATTGTTGCTCCGGTATGGTGAGAGGTATGACTGATGGCAGTGTGTCCCGCTGGTCCTTATATACCCCCCCCCCCATACATCGTTGCCGCGTCTTCCCGCCAGCCCGCAGTGCGGCGGTGTTGCCATATACTTCCCGACGAACATAAACTTTCCCGTTTGACGGGAATATTTTGCGATTGACGGGAGCAGCTCATGTCTGACGGGCGAGCGGCTACGTCTGACGGGGCTGCTCCCGTCAGACGGCCGTGGTGGGCCGGACAGTCGTAAAAGTTTACAATATGAAAGGTGATGAAAGGTAAAAGGTGATCTATATGTTATTAGTATACACAATAGAGAAGGTATCAGACAATTGGATCGGCCATACTCGACAATAGGCATCTGTATTGTAGAGAAGTGATACCGATGCTAACTGAAGAAGTAGGTCACCCGTTTATATATAGATAGGTAGATGGATTGATAGATAGAGAGATGAATATAGATATATATAGATGATTATAGATAGCTAGATAGATATATAGACAGACAGACAGATGGATACATAGATTGATAGATGAATATAGATAGATAAATAGATAGACAGATAGATAAATAGATAGATGGATATATAGATAGATGAATACAAATAGATGGATATATGGATAGCAATAACCACCAAGAACCAAGATAAATAGATGCATATAAATAGGTATATAAAATAATATACATATACTGTATATGTAGATAGATAGATAAAGATAGCTACATATATAGATAAGTTAGTAGATAGATCAATATAGATAGATAGATACATCACTCACAAAAAAAAAATCTCCCCAGAGATTATGTTAAAAATAGAAATGGTGATTTGAATTCCGATTGTAGTTGAATATACCGTATTTTACTTAATTGTATAACAAACTGATTTGTAATAAATTGCATCAACAGAATAATAATAAAATGCTAATGTCCTTACCATTCAAACGTTCGTATATACAGTACATATTTTCCGGTACATACATGCATACATACATACATGCAGTACATACAGTACATACATTCATACATACACACACACACACACACACACACACACACACACACACACACACACACACATACATACATACACACACACCCACACATACATACATACATACACACATATACAGTATATATATATATATATATATATATATATATATATATATATATATATATTAGTTTCCTCCTTAGGCCTTCATCAATTTGTACTTATATATATATATATATATATATATTATATATATATATACTGTATATTAGTTTCCTCCCTAGGCCTTCATCCATCTTAATAAAATACCCCCAAGACCCCCTTGCAGTTAAATTTCTACATTTTTCAGTAATACAATCCCCAAATCAAGGGACAGTTCCTCCTAAATTGCAGGCTCTCTATCGCTCGCCAGGAAAATATCGACACCTAAATGTCACGAAAGTTCTTAAAATCGCCAAACTAATGGGGCGAATGTCTAAAATTTCAAACCTAATGGGGCTAAATATGAGGGAGACGGAGGTCCAGAAAACTCCCGCCATTAATGGACACCTAATGGAGAATATAACAACTGCGAGTGTCAATCCTACTAAGCCGTTTGTTGGTGTAAGAGAGGCCGAACACATCACACCTGTAGAAAGATAGACAATAAAGAGACCCAAACACACCACACCTGTAGAAAGATAGACAATAAAGAGACCCAAACACACCACACCTGTAGAAAGATAGACAATAAAGAGACCCAAACACACCACACCTGTAGAAAGATAGACAATAAAGAGACCCAAACACACCACACCTGTAGAAAGATAGACAATAAAGAGACCCAAACACACCACACCTGTAGAAAGATAGACAATAAAGAGACCCAAACACACCACACCTGTAGAAAGATAGACAATAAAGAGACCCAAACACACCACACCTGTAGAAAGATAGACAATAAAGAGACCCGAACACACCACACCTGTAGAAATATAGACAATAAAGAGACCCAAACACACCACCTGTAGAAAATAGACAATAGACAATAAAGAGACACCTGTAACAAGTGTCTCCCCTAGAGTTGAAAGAGTGATTGTCGCTATTTTAACGTTTTGTTTTCCCTTTTTACTCCTTAGTACAATCACACATCTCTCTCTCTCTCTCTCTCTCTCTCTCTCTCTCTCTCTCTCTCTCTCTCTCTCTCTCTCTCTCTCTCTCTATGGCTCACTCTCTCTCTCTCTCTCTCTCTCTCTCTCTCTCTCTCTCTCTCTCTCTCTCTCTCTCTCTCTCTCTCTCTCTCACCCAATGAACACACTTCACATAATTAAGAAACGAACCCTCCCCATATATCTACTTTACCCCCTACAAAGAGAGAGAGAGAGAGCAAGAGAGAGAGAGAGAGAAAAAAGGGGGGATTGTGTGTGTGTGTGTGAAACAGAGAAAGAGAGAGCGAAAAAAGAAAAGGGGTAGTGTGTGTGTGTGTGTGTGTGTGTGTGTGTGATAGAGAGAGAGAGATAGAGAGAGGGGAAGGATTTTGTGTGTGGGACAAAGAAAGAGAGAGAGAGCGAGAGAGAAAAGGGGGTATTGCGTGTATGAGAGAGAGAGAGAGAGAGACGTATAACACGATAATCCAAATAAAGCCTTAGGTTCCGTTACAAGCGCCGATAATTAAGAAGCCAGGTTGGGTTGGTTATTTAGTTATCCCTGCCCGGCACAGCTGATAACACAACGTATGTCTACTACACAATAGATAGATAGATAGATACATATATAGATATATAGATAGATAGATACATTGATAGATAGATATATATATATATATATATATATATATATATATTATATATATATATATATATAGATCCCAATCCCAACTCAATCCCACCCCTACTCTGTGCAACTCTCCAACCCAAGAGTGAAACGTTACTCTCAAACTTTCTTCTACTCAACATCTGAGCTCTGGAACTCTCCGCCAGCAATCAGTCTTCTCTCCTATGACTTAAATTGCTTCAAACTCCGTGTGTCCAGGCATTTTGGCTCGAACGTCCCTTGATTTTGGCCCTGTCACTCTTTCAACTATGGGGGAGGCACTCGCTATAGGCAGTTATGCCTTTTGCCTCCCTCAATCACATAGAAAAAAAAAAAAAAAAAAAGATAGATAGAGATAAATAGATAAATAAATAGATAGATAACCATACACACAGTCACACACATATAGATATACATATTGATAGATAGATAGATAGATAATCACACAGACATAGTCACACACAGATAGATAGATAGATAGGATAGATAGATAGATAGATAGATAGATAGATAGATAGATACA
>JBAKBP010025952.1:0-32510 GCA_037953745.1 Lithodes maja
CAACTCACCATTTCCTACTCTCACACATGCTCTGCTCCCTTCATAAAAACTCTTAACTGCTTCTAACAAATTTCCTCCTATTTCATAAATCCTTAACACCTTCCACATTGCTTCACGGTCCACACGATCATACGCTTTTTCCAAGTCCATAAAAGCCCAAAATATCTCCTTATGCTTCTCTAAATACTTCTCGCATAACTGTCTTACTACAAACATCTGATCCACGCACCCTCTTCCCCTCCTAAAACCGCACTGTTCTTCTCCTATTGCAACTTCCGTACACTTTATTATCCTCTCTATCAACACCCTGCCATAAAGCTTTCCAACCACTGACAATAAACTAATACCTCTATAACTTGAACACTCCTGCCGATCTCCCTTCCCCTTGTACAACGGCACAATACATGCACTCTTCCAGTCTATTGGTACCATTGACACAGCAAAGCACACATTGAAAAGTCTCACCAACCAATCTATTATCACATCTCCACCCTTCTTTATACACTCCACAGCAATACCATCCAAACCTTCTGCTTTTCCCGCTCTCATTTGTTTCACTGCTTCTTTCACCTCATTTTCCTCAATCCTTTCATTCATTCCCTGCCACCTGGGTGGCCTGGGTAACCTATCTCCATCCACCTCTGCTTCAATCACTGCTTCTCTTCCATCTCTTGTATTTAACAAAGATTCAAAATACTCGGCATATCTTTTCCTCACTTCAACTGGTTCCACTAGTAATTCTCCATTTTCATCTTTCACTGACTCTTCCCTCTTTTGTCCTCCTTTCCTTACTTTATTTACCTCCTTCCAGAACATCTTCTTTCGTTCTTCAAAATTCTCACTCAGCCTTTGGCCCCACCTTTCGTTTGCATCTTTTTTCGCTTCTCTAATTTTCCGTTTTGCCTCTCTCCTTTTCTCCTTGTACCTCTCCCATACCTCAACACTACCATCCTGTAAAACCCTCTCAAAACACTGTCTCTTCTCCTCAACTGCCTTTCTCACCGTATCATTCCACCACTCGCTTCCCTTCCTGATACCTCTGCCTCCTACTTTCCTTTTGCCGCATACTACCTCTGCACTTGCTTTCACTCCTTCCTTAAACTGTTGCCATTCAATCTCTACTTCTCTCTCTTCCATCTCTCTCACTTCCATCCACTTTTCATTTAGTCTTTCCTTGTACTCCCTCTCTTTTTCACTCTTCTCTAACTCACTAACTTTTATTACCTCTCTTACTTCACGCTTGTCTCTTATTCTCCTGTAACTCTTAACTCTTAGCTTTCCCTCCACCAGGTAATGATCTGACATACCCTCCGCCTCACCTCTCATCACATTCACATCCAGCAGTCTACACAATCTTTCCCTTGTCACCAGCACATAATCCATCAATGCCCTCTCTACAGTCTCTCCCCTCACAAGTCTATGCCAGGTGTACTTGTGTATACGCCTTTTTTTGAAGAACGTATTACCTACACTCAATCTACACTCTTCACATACATTTTTCAGTCTTTCTCCACTTTAAGTACGTTGCTGTATTGATACTGTATGCGTCACTGTATTTATCCACTGTAGAGTTCTGTCTGTTACTGGTGAGCAGAGCATGGGCCCAGTAGGAGTGGGGCGTGATAGTGTAGTGTGTTACTAAGTAGTTGCTGGAAATCTCCTTGGGTATTCAGGCAATTGTCTGTGAATCATGATGCAAGCCGTGAAAACCATGATTACTGTTGCAGTTTTAGACCAAGGGAGTTTATAGGTGAGGTTATGATCTTCTATGGGTAGGATCATACCAACTAAATATGTACAGTTGTCTACTTAAATAAATGTGTAACTGATATAGTGTTGTGAGATATATATGTTATACTACAGTGTACAGTCGACTATAGATGCGCTGTTTCAATACTGTAGTGTATAAATATAATGGTTAATGAAGTGAGGCTTATGAAAGTAGTTATCCAGTTTAATATTCAAATGACTAAACTTACACACCCATTGTATTATTGAAATTATTTCCACATACATATCACACACACACACACATTGAAGCACAACATGTCTTACCATGCTACCACAGCTTTTCATAAGGCTTATTCAATACTGTACTAGTCTGTTGGAAACGGTAAGAATAATTTTAGGCCAGGGTTATGAATATAGGCCTATAATAGAGTACTGAAAACTATGTTCAAAGCTAGTTAACCTGTTTAGTATATATGGCACATTCTTTAACTTTTGTTGGCTACCGTTAAATGATTTGATTATGTATATAAACATTTAGAGAGACTCAAATGGAGATTTGAGATTGACTTTACTATTTTCATAATAGGGGTCCTTCTTTAGCTTAAGAAGGACCCAACATAAATTATATTATAATGGCGAAAATGGCGTGTTGCCAAATACAGTATATGGTGTGTGTGTGTGTGTGTGTATGTTTGTTTGTGTGTGTGTATGTGTGTGTGTATGTGTGTTTGTGTATGTGTGTGTGTGTGTATGTGTGTGTGTATGTGTATGTGTGTATGTATGTGTGTGTGTGTGTGTGTGTGTGCGCGCGTATGTGTGTGTATGTGTGTGTGTGTGTATGTGTATGTGTGTATATGTGTGTGTAGCCTACTCACAATTTATATATAGATTATGTGATACTCTAGCAACAACTGTAAATCCTATATATACTTTTCACTGTGGTATAATTAATCCTTGCATCTGGCCCCTTTACTCGCGGCACCAATCCCAGACCGTGTATACTTTGTTTATCATCATCGGTGGAGGGATTGGCATGTTAATCATAGCCATCTTTAAGGGGCTGATTCTTGGTTTTTGGTCTATATATATATATATATATATATATATATATTGAGAATATATCACAAATACACGTGAGCCACTAAATGTTTCTAGTCTCTCAGTGGGGATCGAACCATCGACCATCAGGATGATAGCCGACGCTTTAATCAATTACACCACGGCAGTCTAAAAGACACTCAGCCTTCTATCCTATTTATGTTAGGGAGAAGGGAAACCCACTAGGCGAATATATTTCAATTCAAACCTAGTTGTAGGATCCATATTTCCAGAATACCATACACGGATTTTTGAGTGTCCCGACGCAACTCGGGTTGAAATTGATTTAATTTAATTCTAACCCACAAAGCATGAGAGTTACAAATATTGAGAATATATCACAAATACACGTGAGCCACTAAATGTTTCTAGTCTCTCAGTGGGGATCGAACCATCGACCATCAGGATGATAGCCGACGCTTTAATCAATTACACCACGGCAGTCTAAAAGACACTCAGCCTTCTATCCTATTTATGTTAGGGAGAAGGGAAACCCACTAGGCGAATATATTTCAATTCAAACCTAGTTGTAGGATCCATATTTCCAGAATACCATACACGGATTTTTGAGTGTCCCGACGCAACTCGGGTTGAAATTGATTTAATTTAATTCTAACCCACAAAGCATGAGAGTTACAAATATTGAGAATATATCACAAATACACGTGAGCCACTAAATGTTTCTAGTCTCTCAGTGGGGATCGAACCATCGACCATCAGGATGATAGCCGACGCTTTAATCAATTACACCACGGCAGTCTAAAAGACACTCAGCCTTCTATCCTATTTATGTTAGGGAGAAGGGAAACCCACTAGGCGAATATATTTCAATTCAAACCTAGTTGTAGGATCCATATTTCCAGAATACCATACACGGATTTTTGAGTGTCCCGACGCACTCGGGTTGAAATTGATTTAATTTAATTCTAACCCACAAAGCATGAGAGTTACAAATATTGAGAATATATCACAAATACACGTGAGCCACTAAATGTTTCTAGTCTCTCAGTGGGGATCGAACCATCGACTATCAGGATGATAGCCGACGCTTTAATCAATTACACCACGGCAGTCTAAAAGACACTCAGCCTTCTATCCTATTTATGTTAGGGAGAAGGGAAACTCTCATGCTTTGTGGGTTAGAATTAAATGAAATAAATTTCAACCCGAGTTGCGTTGGGACACTCAAAAATCCGTGTATGGTATTCTGGAAATATGGATCCTACAACTAGGTTTGAATTGAAATATATTCGCCTAGTGGGTTTCCCTTCTCCCTAACATAAATAGGATAGAAGGCTGAGTGTCTTTTAGACTGCCGTGGTGTAATTGATTAAAGCGTCGGCTATTATCCTGATGGTCGATGGTCCGATCCCCACTGAGAGACTAGAAACATATATACTATATATATATATATTTCTTAATTTATTTTTGAGTTTCCTCGCTAGACCTCCATCAAGCTTAGAAAACACCCCTAGACCCCCTCTCAAGATAAATTTGTACATTTTTCGGTAGAAAAATGTACCGGCCAAAGGCCGGTAATTAATTAAATTAATCTAAAATTAAAGACTCGCTTTTGTTCGCCAGGAAAAAATCGACACCTAATGGGCACGAAAGGTGTTAATATTGACATAAAAGTGAGGCGAAAGGTCTCAAAATCGCCAAACTAACGGAACGAACGTCTTAAAACCTCAAAACTAATACTGTATGCTAAACATGAGGGAGAAGGGGGGTGCAGAAAAAGCGAGTACTACCTCCTTAAAAATTATGGGGGCAGTATCATAATCCTCTTTACCAGCAGATCTTCATCATAATAATTATCATCATCATCATCATTATCAGTATTACTGCTATTGCCATTAGTTTTTTCTTCCTATCTATAAAATCCTTAACCCTTCCTGTATCAGCGACGTCTGTTATACTTTATTATAGATATATCTAGACGATTTTATGCAGCTTAGGAAGGATATGTGGCAGTTACAAGGGATGATTAAGATAGTTTGAAGCCTTATTATTGCTAGAGATCCTTCCTAAACTGAATACAATCGATTATTAGTAGTAGCCAGAACAAAGTACATGGGAGGTCGCCGGTACAGAATGGGTTAATCATATTGATGCAAAGAATACACAGATAACTCCACGAAATCAATTTATTATAAAATCCAGTTGTAAAAAAAGAGATACATAAAATATATTTTGTATAATACATTAATGGATGAAATATTGCCTCATGGTAGCGTACAGTATAATACGGGAATGGTAGTGTGTCCATAATATTGCCTCATGGTAGCCTACAGTATAATGTGGGAATGGTAGTGTGTCCATAATATTGCCTCATGGTCGCCTACAGTATAATACGGGAATGGTAGTGTGTCCATAATATTGCCTCATGGTCGCCTACAGTATAATGTGGGAATGGTAGTGTGTCCATAATATTGCCTCATGGTAGCCTACAGTATAATGCGGGAATGGTAGTGTGTCCATAATATTGCCTCATGGTAGCCTAGAGTATAATGTGGGAATGGTAGTGTGTCCATAATATTGCCTCATGGTAGCCTACAGTATAATGCGGGAATGGTAGTGTGTCCATAATATTGCCTCATGGTAGCCTACAGTATAATACGGGAATGGTAGTGTGTCCATAATATTGCCTCATGGTAGCGTACAGTATAATGCAGGAATGGTAGTGTGTCCATAATATTGCCTCATGGTAGCCTACAGTATAATGCGGGAATGGTAGTGTGTCCATAATATTGCCTCATGGTAGCGTACAGTATAATACGGGAATGGTAGTGTGTCCATAATATTGCCTCATGGTAGCCTGCAGTATAATGCAGGAATGGTAGTGTGTCCATAATATTGCCTCATGGTAGCCTACAGTATAATGCGGGAATGGTAGTGTGTCCATAATATTGCCTCATGGTAGCATACAGTATAATACGGGAATGGTAGTGTGTCCATAATATTGCCTCATGGTAGCCTACAGTATAATGCGGGAATGGTAGTGTGTCCATAATATTGCCTCATGGTAGCCTACAGTATAATGCGGGAATGGTAGTGTGTCCATAATATTGCCTCATGGTAGCCTACAGTATAATGCGGGAATGGTAGTGTGTCCATAATATTGCCTCATGGTAGCCTACAGTATAATGCGGGAATGGTAGTGTGTCCATAATATTGCCTCATGGTAGCCAACAGTATAATGCGGGAATGGTAGTGTGTCCATAATATTGCCTCATGGTAGCGTACAGTATAATACGGGAATGGTAGTGTGTCCATAATATTGCCTCATGGTAGCCTACAGTATAATACGGGAATGGTAGTGTGTCCATAATATTGCCTCATGGTAGCGTACAGTATTATACGGGAATGGTAGTGTGTCCATAATATTGCCTCATGGTAGCCTACAGTATAATGTGGGAATGGTAGTGTGTCCATAATATTGCCTCATGGTAGCGTACAGTATAATACGGGAATGGTAGTGTGTCCATAATATTGCCTCATGGTAGCATACAGTATAATGCGGGAATGGTAGTGTGTCCATAATATTGCCTCATGGTCGCGTACAGTATAATGCGGGAATGGTAGTGTGTCCATAATTCTTGCATATTTGTCTTAACTAATAATGAAGTTATTATTAGTAGAGAACACGGAAAAGTTTATTAAGGGGACCACCTTGCCTTTTTCTCTCTCTGTTTATTTCTTTATTTGGGTTGTATCCATTCGGCCCCCTTCAGCCTACTGTTTTAAGACGTTTATCACCATCCAAGTGTCATTGTTTTTCCTGGCGAGCGAAAGCGAGCCAGCATTGTTTGGAGAAATCCGGCATTGCCGGAGAAATTTTTCTCTCGAAAAATGTACACATTTAGCCTGCTGTCTAATTCTTCATCTAAAATATACTGGCTCGCTATTGCTCACCAGGAATAATTTCGACACCTGGATGGGGATAAACGTCTTAGAACAGTAGGTTGAATGGGGCCAAATGGATTCAACCCAGAAGGAGAGAGAGAGAGAGAGAGAGAGAGAGAGAGAGAGAGAGAGAGAGAGAGAGAGAGAAATAGATTACAAGAGCGAGGTAGTCCCCTTAAGACCAAAGTTGTTTAATGAAAGGCTGGGCTACATAATATTATTCACCCAGTCAAACAGGTGAATAATTTGGTTTGATTATTGATACGGACAGACCATTATGTTATTAAGAGGGGTCACCGGTTTTTTTGTTATCTTTCTCTCCTTTTCTCTCTTTCTCTGGCTAGTATCCATTCGGCCCCATTCAGCCAACTGTTTTAAGACGTTTATCCCCATCCAGGTCTCGATTTCTTCATGGCGAGCGATAGCGAGCCAGCATTGTATGGAGAAATCCGGCTTCGCCGGAGACATTTTTCTATTGAAAAATGTACAAATTTAGCTTGCTGTCAAAACAAAAATATAAATATGCTGGCTCGCTACCGCTCGCCAGGAAAATATTGACACCTGGATGGGGGTAAACGTCTTAAAACAGTAGGCTGAATGGGGCCGAATGGATACAAACCAAAAAGAGAGGGAGAGAAAGAGAAAACAGCGAGATGGGCTCCCTTAATACGGACAGACCATTATATTATTGATACGGACAGACCATTATATTAATTATTGATACGGACAGACTATGCATATTAACAATATCTGGTCTGTCGTCTTGTGGGTTATTATGAAACTGCGTTTATTTATTGTTGATAATGTTGCTTGCTTTTGCCGCTTCCATACAATATATCTCACTTGGAAGGACCATATTACCAGTCTTGCTAAGGCAGCCTCCAAGAAGCTGTGTGTGCTCAACCTCCTCAAGGAGTTCTCCTAGACAGAGTAGGAAGGAAAACCTTTCGTATCATTAATTCCTGCCCACTCACCAACTCTCTGCAAACTCTCTCTCTTCGCTGCAATGTTGCATATCTCTCTCTATTATATCGCTACTACAATAATCAGTGTTCCTCAGAGCTTTCCCAGTGTATACCACCTCCTTTACGTAGGGCACGTGGTACCCGTCTTGCAACACAATCCCACCCCTACTCTGTGCAACTCTCCAACCCAAGAGTGAAACGTTACTCTCAAACTTTCTTCTATTCAACAGCTGAGCTCTGGAACTCTCTCCCAGAATCAGTCTTTCCCTCTTCCTATGACTTAAATTGCTTCAAACTCCGTGTGTCCAGGCATTTGGGCTCGAACGTCTCTTGATTTTGGCCCTGTCACTCTTGCAACTATAGGGGAGGCACTCGCTATAGGCAGTTCTGCCTTTTCCCTCCGTCACTCAAATAGAAAGAAAAAAAATGAATCGGGCGAAGCGTCTTATTATCGCATAATTAATGGGGTTAAAGTTATAAAATGTGCAGAGTAATGGAGTGAAACAGGAGAGAGGAAGGGGGGGGGGGAGCAAATAGACCTCCCTCGGTCCAAGTAGGGTTAAGTAACTCTTATAATTCAAGAGATCAGTCCCAAGTGATCTGGGTCTGGCTGGCATTCCAATGAGAGAGGCGTCATGTAGATGTACTGTAAGGGGGGTCACAGGCCTTTTTTCTCTACTTTTCTCTCTTTCCCTGGCTTGTATCCAATTGGCCCCATTCAGCCTACTGTTTTAAGACGTTGATCCCCATCCAGGTGTCGATTTCTTCCTGTCGAGAAATAGCGAGCCAGCATTGTATGAAGATATCAGGCTTCGCCGGAGAAATTTTTGTATCGACAAATTTAAAAATTTAGCCTGCTGTCAAAACAAAACTTTATTAAAAATATGCTGGCTCGCTACCGCTAGCCAGGAAAACAATTGACACCTGGATGGGGATAAACGTCTCAAAACAGTAGGCTGAATGGGGCCGAATGTATACAAACCAACAGAGAGGGAGAGAGAGAGAGGTGGGTCCCCTTATGAGTAAACAGTACGCAAGTTGTCTGTGTCTGGCTAACTTTCTGTGCTGTACAAGCAGATGTAAAAGTACAACCTTAGCCCTTTCACTATACTGTACTATGACACGTTTCCTTGTATTACTTTGACAATCATTAGACGATTTTATATCTTAGGAATGACCAGTGCAGGTAATAAATTTAATGACATAAATTTTGCATATTCGATTGCGAAGTATTTCCTAATTTCAATATAATCGTTTAATGATAGTCAGAATCTGAGCCTAATAATGCCCTTGTATTCTGAAAGGGTTAACCTTTTGACTACGTGAGGCCTTCCTTAAGGGTGTACTACTCGCTTTTTCTAAACCCCCTTCTCCTTCATGTTTAGCATATAAGTTTTGAGGTTTTAAGACGTTCGTTCCGTTAGTTTGGCGATTTTGAGAACTTTCGCCTCATTTGTTTTGTCAATATTTAAACCTTTCGTGCCCTTTAGGTGTTGATTTTTTCCTGGCGAGCGATAGCGAGCCTCTAATTTTAGAAGGAACCGGCCTTCGGCCGGGACACTTTTCTACCGACAAATGCAAAAATGTATCTTGAAAGGTGCCACCCCCTATCTAGGGGGTGTTTTTCTAATATTTATGGAGGTCTAGCGAGGAAACTCATAAATAAATATATAGACCAAAAACCAAGTACTACCCCCTTAAGTGTATTATAACTGTATATAGTGTTAGTATGAAGGTAAGTAAACAAACTATCGTACCGAAGGCTTATTCTGCCTAGATGTAATTGCCTTCACTACGCCGCATCTTTCCTAAGTTGATTAAAATGTTCTAATGATATAGGCAGAATGCATTGAATTTGGTGCCATCGTCTTTAACCCCTTCAGCACCATGACGTATTTTTCATCCTATTCTGGTTACCATTAGACGATTTGTTTTAGTTTGTAATCAACCTCTAGGAATCAGATGGGTAAATACTATCTCAACAAACCCTCTTAACACAGGTCCTTCTTAAACTGCATAAAATCATCAAATATTAGCCAGAATCAAAGGTAAAAAGGCGTCATGGTGGTGAAGGGGTTAACGGGTAAATCAGAAATTCTGTATTCTAACGAGGACACATTTCTTCATTGTATTCTACAGTAACTATTATTAGAGGTTATCATTCAGATTAAAAGGATCTGTGGGGGTAAACAGGATGATAGAGATAATATTTACCCCTTTTATTTAAAAAAACAAATCCTTCCTAAGCCGAGTCAAATCGTCTAAGATAAGCCTGAACAAGGGGTCAAGATGAAGCACAGTGTCTTGAAAGTGCTCAGTAGTATTCATTGTATTCACCTTAAGGGAGCCCACCTTTTCTTCTCTTCCTCTCCCTCTGTCTTTGGTTTGTATCCTGGCTCGCGGAAGAAGTCGACACCTATAGATGAGGATAAACATTTTAAAACTGAAGGCTGAGTGGGGCCAAATGGATACAAGACAGTGAAAGAGAGAAAAGGAGAGAAAACATGCAGGTGACCCCCCTTAACTCATTCGGCACCATCACACCTTTCTTACTCTTTTTATGGTTTTCATTGGACGATTCTGTTCAGCTTAGGAAAGTTCTGTGATAATCAGAGGGTGAAATGAGATAGTGATTTACCTATAATATTTTGTCTTTTGTTTAGTTACCGAAATCAATAAGACAAATTTCTCTCTCAAAAAAAAAAAAAAAAAAAAAATCTATATATCTGTCTGTCTATCAATGTCCGTTTTCACTGGGTGTGGTGTCCCGAGTTCGAATCCCGGGAGGACCATATGCTTTCATTATAGTTTATTCAAGTCCATTGGGGTTTGTAACTGATGATTCATGTCAAGAACGGGATGTTACTGACCAGAATAAACAGCAAACAACTCAATCCAAATAATACGATAACTTGAAGCGGATTCCAGACCCCGATCCATGCAGCCGATGATTAACCCGTTCAGTATCGGTTACATTCTTTTGATTAACCCATTCAGTACCAGTGACATTCTTTTGATTATATTAACCCGTTCAGTACCGGTGACATTCTTTTGATTATATTAACCTGTTCAGTACCGGTGACATTCTTTTGATTATATTAACCCGTTCAGTACCGGTGACATTCTTTTGATTATATTAACCTGTTCAGTACCGGTGACATTCTTTTGATTATATTAACCCGTTCAGTACCGGTGACATTCTTTTGATTAACCCGTTCAGTACCGGTGACATTCTTTTGATTATATTAACCCGTTCAGTACCGGTGACATTCTTTTGATTATATTAACCTGTTCAGTACCGGTGACATTCTTTTGATTATATTAACCCGTTCAGTACCGGTGACATTCTTTTGATTATATTAACCCGTTCAGTACCGGTGACATTCTTTTGATTATATTAACCCGTTCAGTACCGGTGACATTCTTTTGATTATATTCAGGCAATGATTAGAAGAATTTATTAACCTCTGAAGTGCGCATGGGGGTAATTAGACACCTCTCCCTGTGCGCATGTATTTGAGGTGTTTCCGTCACTAAAATATTCATTGTACCATTAATAGCATTAATACTTATCCATATGCGCCTATTATGGGTTGATTATAAAGGTATTAACCTGAAACAACAATAAAACGAGTGAAAACAGCGTTTGGATGGTCAAAATCGGAGATATAGCCCGCGAGTTGTATAATGTATGGGTGAGGCAAGCTGCTTTCCCGCCAATTTCCCCCAAGGCCACTGAGACACAGTCGATCGATACTCTCTCTCTCTCTCTTGCATTCGCTTGCTATCAGTGATGACCACACCCTGCAACCGGATTTCTAATGTTAGCACGAAAATATACCTCAGAATAAGGGAATAACAGGGAAAATAGGTGATAACTGAAGGAGAGGAGGAAAGTGGGGAAGGAGGGGAGGTAGAGGACTGAGATTTTGCATGGCCCAGGGGCCAAAAAAAAATAAAAAAATAAAAAAATAAATGTTTTTTTTTTTTTTTTCGATGTCAAAAGTTGATTTTTTTTCTCTCTGACTCTTAAGAGTCTCCCCGCAGTCCGCGGGGGGAACTCTTAAGAGTCTCCCCACAGTTCCCGGGTTAAGGGGAGGAAGACCGTTTTTCTGGACCCTCTTCTCCCTAATGTTTAGCCCTACTAGTTTTGATATTATAAGACGTTCGGCCCATTAGTTTGGCGATTTTAACGCCTTTCGCCCCATTTCGTTGTCAATGTTAAGACCTTTCGTGCCATTTAGGTGTCGATTTTTTCCTGGCGAGCGATAGCAAGCCTGCAATTTTAAGAGGAACCGACCTTCGGCCGGGACATTTTCTACCGAAAAATGTACAAATTTATCTTGAATAGGAGTCTAGGGGGTGTTTTTCTAAGCTTGATGGAGGTCTAGGGAGGAAACTAAAAAAAATATATATGAATAAATTAATTAATAGACCAAACAAACGGTCAGTCTCCCCTTAAGCTTAGGAAGGACCTCTAGCAATAATAAGGCTTCAAACTCTCTCAACCAACCCTTTTAACTACCACAGATCCTTCTAAAGCTGCGCAATATCGCCTAAACATAGCTAGATTAAAATACAACACACGTCGCTGGTACTCAAAGGGTTAACTTGCCCGTGTGACGCCGGCTTAGCAAACCTTGGCATATCATTTGAATACAGTTAAGGGTCTAGTACTCGCTTTTTATGGACCCCCTTCTCCCTCATGTTTATCATATGAGTTTTGAGATTTTATGACTTACCTTCCGTTAGTTTGGCGACTTTGATACCTTTCGCCCCATTTCTTTGTTAATATTTAAACCTTTCGTGCCATTTAGGTGTCGATTTTTTCCTGGCGAGCAATAGCGAGTCTGTAATTTTAGAGGAAACCGGTCTGCGGCCGAGACACTTTCCTACCGAAAAATGTACACTTTATCTTGAAAAGGGGTCTAGGGGGTATTTTTTAAAGCTTCATGGAGGTCTAGCAAGGAAACTAAAAAACAAATTACTAAATAAATATATAGACCAAAAAAGAAGCGCTACCCACTTAACTGTGACTGGAATAAGAATCGCTACCCCCTTAACTGTGACTGGAATAAGAAGCGCTACCCCCTTAACTGTGAGTGTAATAAGAAGCGCTACCCCCTTAACTGTGAGTGTAATAAGAAGCGCTACCCCCTCAACTGTGACTGGAATAAGAAGCGCTACCCCCTTAACTGTGACTGTAATAAAAGAAGTGCTACCCCCTTAACTGTGAGTGTAATAAGAAGCGCTACCCCCTTAACTGTGACTGTAATAAAGAAGTGCTACCCCCTTAACTGTGACTGTAATAAGAAGCGCTACCACCTTAACTGTGACTGTAATAAGAAATGCTACCCCCTTAACTGTGACTGTAATAAGAAGTGCTACCCCCTTAACTGTGACTGTAATAAGAAGCGCTACCCCCTTAACTGTGACTGTAATAAGAAGCGCTACACCCTTAACTGTGAGTGTAATAAGAAGCGCTACCCCCTTAACTGTGAGTGTAATAAGAAGCGCTACCCCCTTAACTGTGACTGGAATAAGAAGCGCTACCCCCTTAACTGTGACTGTAATAAAAGAAGCGCTACCCCCTTAACTGTGACTGTAATAAAAGAAGCGCTACCCCCTTAACTGTGACTGTAATAAGAAGCGCTACCCCTTAACTGTGACTGTAATAAAAGAAGCGCTACCCCCTTAACTGTGACTGTAATAAAAGAAGCGCTACCCCCTTAACTGTGACTGTAATAAGAAGCGCTACCCCCTTAACTGTGACTGTAATAAAAGAAGCGCTACCCCCTTAACTGTGACTGTAATAAAAGAAGTGCTACCCCCTTAACTGTGACTGGAATAAAAGAAGTGCTACCCCCTTAACTGTGACTGGAATAAAAGAAGTGCTACCCCCTTAACTGTGACTGTAATAAGAAGCGCTACCCCCTTAACTGTGACTGTAATAAAGAAGCGCTACCCCCTTAACTGTGACTGGAATAAAAGAAGCGCTACCCCCTTAACTGTGACTGTAATAAAGAAGTGCTACCCCTTTAACTGTGACTGGAATAAAAGAAGCGCTACCCCCTTAACTGTGAGTGTAATAAGAAGCGCTACCCCCTTAACTGTGAGTGTAATAAGAAGCGCTACCCCTTTAACTGTGACTGTAATAAAGAAGTGCTACCCCCTTAACTGTGACTGTAATAAAGAAGTGCTACCCCCTTAACTGTGACTGTAATAAAGAAGCGCTACCCCCTTAACTGTGAGTGTAATAAGAAGCGCTACACCTTAACTGTGACTGTAATAAAGAAGCGCTACCCCTTTAACTGTGACTGTAATAAGAAGCGCTACCCCCTTAACTGTGACTGTAATAAGAAGCGCTACCCCCTTAACTGTGAGTGTAATAAGAAGCGCTACCCCTTAACTGTGACTGTAATAAGAAGCGCTACCCCCTTAACTGTGAGTGTAATAAGAAGCGCTACCCCCTTAACTGTGACTGGAATAAGAAGCGCTACCCCCTTAACTGTGAGTGTAATAAGAAGCGCTACCCCTTAACTGTGAGTGTCGGACTCTCACACTTACACACACACAACGCCACCTGTTGAGCAGATATCTCAGATATATAAATATATCTTTGTCTATTAATCTATTTATCTATCTACCTATCTATCTATCTAGTTAGTGTATGCAGTATATAAAGAGAGAACAATAATGTTTTCGATAATTATTATACATCACACAAAATACTCCATATTTCCAAGACTCTTCACCCCCCCCCCCCAAAAAAAAAGCAAAATAAAAACAATATATATATATATATATACATACCGGTATATATATATATATATATATATATATATATATATATATATACTGTATATATATATATATATTGTTAACCTCTTCAAATACTATTAACCCCTTGAGAGTCATGGCGCGTTTTAGCAGTTTATTTTGGTTATCACTAGATGACTTTCTTCAGCTTAGGATGGCTCTATGGGTGTCAGAGGCATAACTGAGTACAGTTTGACCCCTTAGAATTCTAGAAGTCCTTCCTAAACTGCATAAAATCGTCCAAGGATAGCCAAGATAACCTGCTAAAACGCGTCATAATCCTGAAGGGGTTAATTATATTGCGGTTAGCACCAGATTAATATATTAAGGGAGCCCACCTCGTTTTTATCTCTCTTTCTCTCTCCCTCACTCTGGGTTGTATCCATTCGGTCCTATTCAGCCTACTGTTTTAAGACGTTTATCCAAATAAAGGACGTATCGATTTTTTCCTGGCGAGTGGTAGCGATCCAGCATGTTTTTAAAACAAAATTTGACTACAGGTTAAATTTGTAAATTTGTCGATAGAAAAATGTCTCCGGCGAAGCCGGATTTCTCCATACAATGCTGGCTCGCTATCGCTCGCCAGAATGAAATCGACACCGGTGAGAGCGTTCAGTCTACCCAAACGCGCAAACGGGATAGCTCTACTGAACGTGATCGCCTCTGATTCGACGAATCACGTTTGTGATTGTTTGCAATCAGACGGCGATCACCCTAACACTCCGTGTAGGTGACTAGCGAAGCTATCATAACAGTAAGCCTAAATCTCACCTCGACATTATATTATCATAATTTAGCTTAATTAGCCTCCCTCCATGTTATATATGTGTCGCAATATAAATTATAAGGTTGCACACCTATAAAAATCATAGTTATCATGACAATTTTGCTATATATAACATAAAACAAGCAACTTGGAGCGCAACCCTCGCAGCTACTTCGTCTAGACTTCGGTGCAGTAAGCATAGCCTAGCCAGTAACGACTTCGCCTTTAAATCCGTAAGCCTACTCGCAAGGGTTCGAGGCTCGACGAGTTAATGTTTTTTTTTTTTTGCGGTTTTTATCTAATTTGTTTCGTTATATATTGGTAATTTTACTATGCCAATGATATATTGTAATGGGTTATAACTTACTGTACAGGTTTTTGAGCGTTTGTCTATATTATTGATTGATTACTCTATTTACTTTCTTAAAAACAATTTCTTAGGCATAATTGCATCGAAGTATGTTAGGTCAGTTAAGCTATGTCTAGTAGGGTAGCCTACCCACGCTATAGTTCAATTTTCAAATGTGATATAATGGTTAACAAATAATATTAATGAACCTTCCATACATATAGGCTTGCAAATAGCCTATATACACATAGATCGTCAGAAAAAGAAAGTATGCCTATACATACATTGCCAGGAAGAGATAATATAGCCTATATAGGCTACTATTTAATTCAGCCTGGCTACATAGCCAATATATTATAAACTATAGGCCTATAATTTAGCATATTCATAGTCCTACATCGCCAGGAAAAGAACATCTACTTTTTATTTCCCAAATAGACTAACGGAGAATTGTTTGAAAATTACACGGGGAAGAAAGAGCTACCTTTGCCAGATAAGGACCGTAATAACTTTGTCAACATTTCTTAATAAGATTACAAGATATAATAAGCCTGATGGTAGCCTAGCCTACCGTCTGTCTTGAGCTTGAACAAGGCTGCTGACTGTAGCTGACAGTGTGACTACCTTAGCCAATAGTCTATATTGATGGATAATAATATCCAATAATAAAATGTATTGATTGAAATTAATAGACCGAAAAAGCATATGTTACAGGCCTAAAACCTTCGTAGACATCGCCAACAAGATTTGAATTTCGTGCTCATAGCCACTGACCAATCAGCGACGAGAATCAATGTTTGGCTATCAATGTCGTTCAGTCTGCTCGATCATAAACAGGATTGCCCAAACAGAAACAGGATTGCCTGATAGGGTAGACTGAACGCGCTCCAGGGGGATAAACGTCTTAAAACAGTAGGCTAAATGGGGCCGAATGGGTTCAAGCCAGAGAAAGAGTAAAAAGGAGATAAAAAAAGCAGGTCACCCCCCTTAAACTGATATGGGATATCTGGGAATCAAGAAAGTAAAAGCTATCTCCATAAACCATTCGACTTCCACAGGTTCTCCCATAAACAATTCGATGTCCACAGGCCTTCTTAAGCTGAAGAAATGTATAAAGCTAGGTAGAATAAAATTAAAGTTGGTGTTACATCGTACTGAATGGACCACCTAACTTAATCAATGACAGCCAATTATGGCTTTTCTTTTTATAAAAATGTTTTAAGGGGATAGTGCTTCGTTTTTGGTATATATATATATATATATATATATATATATATATATATATATATATATATATATATATATATATATATATATATATATACAGTATATATATGTATATATATATATATATATATATATATATATATATATATAATATATATATACAGTATATTTGTATATATATATAATATAGGCCTACAGTAAATATTAATTTATATATTTTGAGTTTCCTCGCTAGACCTCCATCAAACTTAAAAACACCACCCCTTCTACCCTCTTTCAAAATAATGTTGTACATTTTTCGGTAGAAAAATGTCCTGGCCGAAGGCCGGATCCTTCTAAAATTACAGGTTCGCTATCGCTCGCCAAGGAAAAATCAACATCTAAATCGCACGAAAGGTCCTAATATTGACAAAGAAATGTGGCGAAAGGTCTTAAAATCGCCAAATTAACAGAACGAACGTCTTAAAATCTCAAAACTAATATGCTAAACATGAGGGAGAAAGGGGGTCCAGAAAAAGCGACTACTACCCCCATATAAATCTTTCAATAAATTAAGACGCATTATCTTATTTTGTGTTGGCGATTTGTATACACAATTTAATTAAGTTTGAAAATATTATGTGGAAGTTGGAATGGCATTGAGATGGCTTTTACCACTGTTATTCCTAGAGATCCTTCCTAAGTTGAATACAATCACCAAATGATAATACAATTAACGCATGAAATATCGTCATAGGTAGTCAAGGGATAATGCATTCGCTTGGTAGTGCTTGGTTTTTGGGCTATATATTTATATATTTATTTATTTATTTATTTTTGAGTTTCCTCGCTAGGCCTCCATATAACCCCTATATAAATTTGTACATTTTTCGGTAGAAAAATTTCCCGGCCAAAGGCCGGTTTCTCTTCAGATTACAGGCTCGCTATCGCTCGCCAGGAAAAAATCGACACCTAAATGGCACGAAAGGTCTTAAAATTGACAACGAAATGGGGCGAAAGTGATTAAAATCACCAAACTAATGGGCCGAACGTCATACAATCTTAAAACTATTATGCTAAACATGAGGGAGTAGGGGGTCCAGAAAAAGCGAGTAGTACCCCTTTAACCCTTTCAAGATACGATGACGCATTTCTTTCTATTGTCTGGCTATTACTAGACGATTTTATTCAGAGTAGGAAGGGTATATGGAAATCAGAGGGTTAATGAGACAGTCTTTATCCTTTTAATTTCCACAGATCCTTCCAAAGCTGTATAAAATCGTCTAATGATAGCCAAAATAAACTGTCAAAACGTTGCATAATCCTTAACCCCTAGTCTTTATCCTTTTAATTTCCACAGATCCCTCCAAAGCTGTATACAATCGTCTAATGCTAGCCAAAATAAGCTGTCAAAACGTTGCATAATACTCCTCAAGGGGTTAATCCGGAAATAAAGCAAGCCAAGTATTGTGAAGCTCAGAAAGAATGGTGAAGCACCTTAAGGGAGCCCACCTCGCTTTTTTCCTCTTTCTCTCCCTCTCTATTTGGCTTGTATCCATTCGGTCCCATTCAGCCTACTGTTTAAGACGTTTACCCTCATCCAGGTGTCAATATTTTCCTAGCGAGCGGTAACGAGCCAGCATATAGTTTTGTTTTGACAGCAAGCTAAATTTGGAAATTTTTCGATAGGAAAATGTCTCCGGCGAAGCCGGATTTCTCCATACAATGCTGGCTTGCTATCGCTCGCTAGGAAGAAATCGACACCTGGAAGGGGATAAACATCTTAAAACAGTTGGCTGAATGGGGCAGAATGGATACAAGCAAGGGAAAGAGAAAAAGGGAGAGAAAGATAAAAAAAGACGGTGACCCCCCTTAAACTGAGAAGACACCATTACAAAATATATTATCACTGTTGTCTGTGGTAGTATTAACTGCCCCGTAAGTAACGCCTATCATCACTTGTATATTACAACCATTATCATAATCATACATTTTATATTAAGTTTACATACCTCTATATATTCATATTTTTTCACCAATCAACTTTACTTCTAAACTCAATTAATAAAATCAACGAATACATGTGGCACTCAAAGAACTCGAACCTAGGATACTCACACCGAAATTCCGAGCATTTATCACCACAATCATAACGTTACATAATGAGATTCAGTGACTAAAAGTCCTACCATCAATCATAATGTTAATCTATTCAGTAAACGATGACGCGTTTCTCTTTTATCCTGGCTATCATTGGACAATAGCCTCGGGCAGGGGGCTAGAAATCCTCCTCCCCTTGTAAAATTCTCCAACTCGTCGAGACGAGAAAGTGGCAAGGGAACGCGAAAGTGGTCCCGGACCCTGATAATTGAAACCCTTGAATGTTGTTTCTGTTCGGGCTCTGTCTCGAGTCGGCCACCCCCAGCAGTGGGGTATGTGCCTGAGTATATACATACATACATCATTAGACGATGTTATTCAGATTAGGCATGATCTGTGAGAGTCAAAGGGTTATTATGACAAATTGACCACATTGATTCCCACAGATCTTCCTGAAGCTTAATATAAATCGCGTCATAGTAAGGTGAAGAGGTTAAGTGGACCTGGTTCATTATTTATTAGATGATCTAAGCCAAGGTATGGCAATAATCTGAATACTCAATAATCTCCGAACTATTGATATTACAACAATGTTGGCTTGACTATTTCAGCATATCAATAGTAATATTCCATTAATAGGTTTCACACAAAATAAGTATATGATTATTAGTATGTATTGTGGTGCTATTTTAGCTAACTTGTAAAGTATCAATATGATATCGTATAGGATAATTGTCTAAAATTATCTTATTGCAGTGTATATATTTGGGCCAAGAGGCACCATCGCGTACACACACCTCCACACATCTTGGGTATGGCACAGTAGACTAGCATCGATAAATTTTATATCGTACTGAAAGCAAGCTAAGAACCTCCGTGTCACTTGCTGCTAACACTCGTAAACATGTTCAGTACTTAACGAGGTACTGGCACTCTAGAGATAAGTATCTTGTCTCGCCAAAGAAGTAAACATTGACATTTGGCAATCCACTCTGAAAGCTAACGCTTGCTTAGAACACTTTTCACTAAATGTTTATTTTCAAAGTAACACAACACTGCCGGCATCATACTAATAATTATACAGTTCAGTGGTGAAAGACAGAACATCCTTCTCTAAAAGAATATCTAAAGAGTCTGTAAGAGGCAGGGCGGGAATGTCATAGAACACGTCTAGATTATCCTCCAGCAGGCAGGAGTCGTCAGATAAAAGATCCTCCAGATCACTTCCACTACTGAAGGAGTCTCTAGAGGTGACGGGGGAGGTGGTGGTGCCCGAATGACTGGTGGAGTAGCAGGATAGGAGCTGTGGCGCTTGGAGTAGGAAAGATGGAGTAATTTGTGATAGGAAGGAGGGAGTACCTTGTGGGTTTAAGGGCGATATGACATTAACACTGGTGCTCTGTTCTTGGTGTAGGCTAAGTTGGTCAGAAGCCTTGAACGAGTAGTCGTGAAGAACATCGCTGAGTGCCCTGATGTAGTCCACAGCAAGACGTAACGTGGTGATCTTGGTCATATTGGACGACGAAGCCTCAACTTCCATACACTCGGGCAAAACCTTATGTAGTGTCTCAAATGCAGTATTAATCTCCTTCATGCGGTGTCTTTCTCGAGCATTTGCGGTCTTTCTGCGGTACTTTGATAGCGGCGCCGGGCGAGACTTGGATTTAGTCGGAGCTTTGGGGGCCTCCTGGCGACCCTGTAACCGTTTGACGCTGGTACGTGGCCGCAGACCGTATTTCTCATCTGCATTGTTTGTAACACAAGGTGCGACACATTGCCGCACCCCAGGGTCCCGCCCGGGCCGCCCCACACTCTCACCCTCACAGCTCACCATATTTACGGATCACTACTTAGTGCACTATTGACATCACTTAGTTCCAACACGCTTTAGCACCATAGAGTTATAGAATTATTGCTATTGGATGCAGTCAGCAAAGAAAAACTACTTTTATGATGTCGACAGGATGAGGAGTTTGATGTGGTGATAAAGGCTGATCTGGTGGTGGTAGAGGTGTTGTCAGTTGGCTGCAGTGGAAATCCTGGGGCGATCACCGCACCAATACCTTCCCTTCCTCACGTACTCTGTCAACAAAATAAATACCCATGACTACCTCCATGGTGCTACGCATCATATATTCACGTTATAAATATGTTTTCACATCGCTAAATTGGTATGTATAGCCATAACCTAAATTGGGATTGGATTTATTGCACATTTTCTAGCGTCGTACCTGTATTACTGCTCGGTTTGGTGTGGTGGTGTGGCGTATGTCCACCCGACCACGATGAATGCACAGGTCCCACTGATGCCGTGTTCACCTGTTCCCCCGTCGTCTTCACACACGTGCTCCAACTTTTGACGTCATCTTTTGCCAGATGAAAATTGCACGATCAACATTCTTCATTGAGATATCAACAATTCCTCTCCATAATATTAAAGAATGTCACTTAACTTTACCAAAATAGGTAATATGTTCAATTATACATGAACAGATGCACGCGGAGCTAAGATACCGAATATAATGCTCCGTCAAAATAGTGGAGGGTGTGCTGGGGTGGGGAGGCGCGAGGTGGGTATGTGGGTGCCGGAGTCTGGCAAGTCGGAGTCCTGGAGACTGGAGTAGTGGCGCTCAGTTGCGTCTGAACCATGAGAGAGGGAAGATGTAGTACGTTGCTCCTCTGCTGTGCCATTTGAGATGACCCTCTATTTTACGAGCATAACAATAAATCTAAGCAAATACATTTTACTGACATTAATACCTTATAGAGTAGAGTATTTTTTTTAAATTTTCATCTACGTTTAATATTATAAATAAATCTAATTTATTTTAGATGCATGTGTGAGTTTGTAAGCCCTCGTGTTGGCCCACTCAGTATAAGAATTCAGAATTATTGCGAGTGCACACCCACACGCCCCAGAACAAAAACCACCATTACTGCGACATAAAGTTAGAATATATTTAGACAGCAGTGGCCATAAATCTCGGGGGTCGTGGAGGTGAAAAAGTTAGTCATTTGTACAGGAGAGCCGGAGCTAATCTTGACTTAGGAGCCGCGGGATAAATAGTATGAAATGAAAACGCTGTTGTTGTTGTTTGTGGGGGAGCAGGGTGAAGGGGTGCTTGGGTAGTTGATAGACTGGTTAATCCGATATTTAGAGGGCAACAAGTAAATGGATGATAATGCTTGATAGGATGCTTGAGCCTTCATTGTTTTTCTTACTTGATTACATTGATATAGTAAACCTCTAGGAAGGAAATTTTTCTACCGAAAAATGCTCAAACTAAACTCGAAGGGGCATTCTTCTTTTAAAGTTTAATAAAGGTCTAATGAGCAATCTAACCCCCCCCCCCTTTAATATCGCCAAACACAAAACTAAAATGGTGACATGGTAATAATGCGTTAAGGGTTATGGTAGACTTAGTCCGTTCATTCCTAGGTTGGACAGAAATCGTAACCTCTAACCTCTGTAACTAAAAAGGGGCTAGAACAAAATTATGAGCTGTCAATTTCCACACCTATTCCCTGGCCAAGTTTTTATCATTTGGTAGAAATATTAGCTCGATTACTCTAGTAATTTTTGAGTCATAACAGGTTAGAGATTACGATTTCTGCCCAACCTAGAATGAACAGACTATAGTCTACCATAACCCTTAACGCATTATTACCATGTCGCCATTTTATTTTTGTGTTTGGTGATATTAAAGGAGGGGGGGGGGGGTTATATTGGTCACTAGACCTGTATGTGAGTTACGGTAGACTAACAGTGTACAGTAGGTGTGTTCATGCTACACATATTAACACAACTCTTTAATTATTGCTGCATGTAGCATGGTTAGCTATTTGGCAGACTAATTGGGTTAACTGTTTAGGAATTGGTTAGTTTCCCCAGTTCGATGGATAGTGTTAGATTGAATACAGCTTGTGTGATAGAAATATGATGGTTTATTTAAAGCATGTGGTATAATGACTAATATACGCATAGAAACTCAAACATATGGAAATATGGAAGTTGATATTTGATTAAACACCATTATAATAATTTGTTGATGATCATGGTGATTAAGTAATGACAATATGAAGGAGAGAACAAAATAAGCAGCAGAGGATGTGTGTAGAAATAAGCAGCAGAGGATGTGTGTAGAAATAAGCAGCAGAGGATGTGTGTAGAAATAAGCAGCAGAGGATGTGTGTAGAAATAAGCAGCAGAGGATGTGTGTAGAAATAAGCAGCAGAGGATGTGTGTAGAAATAAGCAGCAGAGGATGTGTGTAGAAATAAGCAGCAGAGGATGTGTGTAGAAATAAGCAGCAGAAGATGTGTGTAGAAATAAGCAGCAGAGGATGTGTGTAGAAATAAGCAGCAGAGGATGTGTGTAGAAATAAGCAGCAGAGGATGTGTGTAGAAATAAGCAGCAGAGGATGTGTGTAGAAATAAGCAGTAGAGGATGTGTGTAGAAATAAGCAGCAGAGGATGTGTGTAGAAATTATAATATTTGATTATAAACAAATAACATAAAAGTGAGGATACAAATGGTAAATGGAGAAGAGAGAGAGAGAGAGAGAACGTGTGTGTGAGACTGTGAGTGTGAGTGTGTGTGTGTGTGTATGTGTGCGCGTGTACAATCGCTTGTACTAGTAAGTGTGTAACTATAAGTGTTACTCTATGGGTAAGAGGGTGTGTGTGTGTGTGTTGTGTGTGTATGTGTGTGTGTGTGCTTGTGTGTATGTGTGCTGTGAGTGAGTGTGTGTGTAAGTGTATATGTGTGTGGGGGGATATACTTGTGTGTTTATGTGAGTGAGTGTGTGTGTGTATGTGTGTGTGCTTGTGTGAGTACAAAGGAGTACAAAGGAGTACAAAGGAAATCAAGCAACAACATATCTAGTGACCCTTATAGGTTGCTTGTCCTCCAAAACACTGAGGATCAAGTGTCCAAACAGTGGTTTAGAGTGGGTAAGGGAACATTGGAAAGGGAATTACTGCCCTGGAACTAATGTCCGTGGCAGGATTAGGAAGTTAGTAGAGGACAGATGGGTTAGTAACTGAGGGGGGGATAAAATAAAGTTATTCATTTACAAACGCAGTCAGTCGCGGGTTTGATGAGAGATATTTGTCTAGGCGGAGTTTAAATGAATCAACGGTGATGCAGTCTATAACGTTTCGGGGAAGCCCATTCCACAAGTTGACAACTCGATTGAAGAAGAAATTCTTAGATTCGTGCGAGTTAAAAGATTTTCCAATAATTTTGCAACCGTTTCCCCGCGTGTAATTAGATTGGTCGATAGTGAAGTACTTACTACAGTTCATATTGTCGATGCCTTTGATGATTTTGAACACTTGAATTAAGTCACCTCTTAAGCTGCGCTGGGTTAAAGGAAATATATTTAATTCTCTAAGACGCTCTTCGTATGGTTTGTTCTTTAAGCTAGGTATCATTTTGGTAACTCTACGTTGTACTCGTTCTAGCTTGTTTATATCTTTTTGGTAATAAGGGCACCAGGATTGAACGCAGTATTCCAGAAGAGGGCGGACTAAGGAATTGTATAGGGTCAGGATAACTTCTTTGGATTTATGCTCAAATGACCTGCCTATAAAGCCAATTATTTTGTTTGCCTTCTTAACAACTTCTGAACATTGTTGACTCGGTTTTAGGTTACTCGATATTGTTACTCCCAGATCGGTTTCTCTGTTTACATTCTTAAGCTGAGTGCCATTCATCGAATAGTTTGCTTTCTCATTTAGGTATCCGACATGTAGTACTTTACATTTATCCGCATTGAAATTCATTTGCCAAATTTGGGCCCAACATGACAATTTATCTAGATTGTGTTGCATATCGTCAACTTGTTCTTTTGAGAGTACGCTATTTGCAATTTTTGTATCGTCAGCAAATTTTGAGATTGTACAGGTGAGACCCTCATCTATGTCGTTGATGTAAATTAGAAAGAGAATTGGTCCTAAATCACTTTAGGAGTTAAAATGGTAAATATAATCCCAGACGATTTGTATTAAAGTTGAATCCAATATGTGATTATGCAGAATAAAACGCAAATTGGCATAATCTGACTAGAAAGATTAAAGGGTATATATTTATCTCAATACTATAGTCTATTCGCTGTAAGTAGGCGAGAGTGTGTATGTGTGTGTGTGTGTATGTGTGCTTGTGTGTGTGTGTATGTGTGTGTGTGTGTGTGTGTGTGTATGTGTGTGTGTGTGTGTGTGTGTGTGTGTGTGTGTGTGTGTGTGTGTGTGTTTTTTCAAGGTCGCGAAAGGTGGCATATAAAACCCGGAGAGTTTTCCTAATTATTAAACACGAACATGTTGGTACAACAAGGACAGGAATAAATTAAATAGAGTAAAGATAACATAATTATGAACAATACTATTAAGGAACATACACAAATATCCCACCCTAACTACGTGATACAATTTGATTGCTGAAAAACCATCTAACCCTAACCAGAGTAGAAACAGCTGTCGTGGTACCAAAGGAGATTTATATTCACCATAAAGAAGGACGACGATATACTGGGGATATATATATATATATATATATATATATATATATATATATATATATATATATATATATATATATATATATAGAGAGAGAGAGAGAGAGAGAGAGAGAGAGAGAGAGAGAGCAAATGACGTTCCTTATAGTTATAGACTTCGCATTAATATGATACAGAAACATAGTAAGTCTTTATTGTTCCATTATGATTAAGTATTGAAATGTCAGCTGGGAATATATTTGAACAACTGTTAATTTACAATGAGTCTAGGTCTATTAGGTGCTGAGCTAACGAAGATAGATAGTAGTTAGCTAGCTAGATAGAAGCTAGATATATAGATTGATCCATCGATAGATAGATAGATAGATAGATAAATCAATATATATATATATATATATATATATATATATATATATATATATATATATATATATATATATATATAGATAGATAGATAGATAGACATACATAGAGAGAAAGAGAGAGAGAGAGAGAGAGAGAGAGAGAGAGAGAGAGAGAGAGAGAGAGAGAGAGAGAGAGGTATTGTAAAGGGGCGTTATACTGGTAAGTGACCAAGGCACGGACGATGCTAAGGTCACTAGGAAAAAGATCTAACTGAAATGAACTCGATGAAGGATAACTCTTTTTATGACGAGTTCCTTTTCCATTGGTGTCTGGCTATCATTAGATTTTTTGTAAATATTGTATTTATTTAGTTATTATCATTATATTCTTTTGTATTTGTTAAGTGTGCGCCCTAGACCTCCATCAAGCTTAAAGAAATACCTTCAAGACCCCTCCTTCTTCGAGAAAAATTTGTACATTATTCGGTAAATATATATCAGTGCCAAAGGCTGGTTGCTCCTAGATTGCAGGCTCGCTATCACTCACCAAGAAAAAATCGACACATAGATGGCACGAGAGGTCTTAAAATTCACTAATGATTGGGGCGAAAGGTCTTAAAGTCGCCAAAATAATGGGGCGAACGTCTAAACATATAAAAACTAAGTGTGCTAAACATGAGGGAGAAAGCGGTCTAGAACACCCCTCCTCCCTTTAATCAGGAACCGTAGGAATCATAGGATTATTTAACCCCTTTTATACCGGCGACGTCTTTCTCCTTTTTTTTATTAGCTATATTTTGACGATTTTGTGCAGCTTAAGGAGGATCTGTGGTAGTAAGATGGGTTAAGTGAGATAGTTTGAAGCCTGTTATATTGCTGGAGGCCCGTTTTAAACTGAATAAAATCGTCTAATATTAGCCAGAATAAAGTCAAAAGAACGGCTCCGGTAAAGAAGGGGTTAAGGATGTCTACAGTATGTGTGATTGCATTCTAGAGGTTCTTACCCCTTTCATTACCAATTTATACTATCACGCAGCCGTCATGTTATTTGGGTTATTATTAGACATTTTGATTATACTAAGTAATTGCATGTGCTAAGAAAAGGGATATTGGGGTAAAATTGGGATTTTTGTTTGATTGGGGGTCCTTCTAAAGCTGTTTAAAATAATCTTAGAATAACCCAAATAATCAAATAAATAAATTTAGTTAGGAAAATTAGCGTCATTACCTCAAAGGATATCATTATTATGTCGTATATGGGTAGCTTGAAAAACAAAGCAAAAACAAAACAAACACATCATATTGAAAAGGTAAACAAATTGTGGTAAGCAAACCATTTAAACATAAACAAATGTGATTATTGAGAGGAGCCATTTGAAGCCCCCCTCTCATATGGTAATTATAATAATGGTAATGATTTTTTTTTTTTTTTTTTCTATATTCCAACTACTCCCTCTCGGGCATAGGCTGATAGCCTTTACACTCTACCGCTGAACACGGTGAGGCCCGTGAGGTCTTGTTCCAGTCTAGGGAGTGAGACATGCGAAGCACCTACTCCCGGCTCGAACCCAACTCCATCTCTGAAGCTGCTTCGCCCCTGCGCTTCACAGTCTCACTCCCCAGGCTCGGACCCTCACTCTCAGAACGCCACCTATTGAGCAATTAACTCACTAGGCATTGCCCCCCTGTAGCATATTTTGAATATGGGAATATTCATACAGTGCTATTTAATCAGGGAACAATGAGGGTATTTTGTTTTGGCATTTCGGTGTGCTGTGGTAATGCACTGAAACTAGGTACAGCACAAATTCCATCCCAATAATATCTTCCCATTGACATATTGGGATTCGAACCCGGGTCCATTGGATTACCAGTCTAGTGGCAAGACCACTCTGCCACACCTCCCCTACAACACCAACAACAACAACTACTACTACTACTACTACTACTACAACAACAACTACTACTACTACTACTACTACTACTACAACAACTACTACTACTACTACTACTACTACTACTACAACAACTACTACTACTACTACTACAACAACTACTACTACTACTACTACTACTACTACTACTACAACAACAACTACTACTACTACTACTACTACTACTACAACAACTACTACTACTACTACTACTACTACTACTACTACAACAACAACTACTACTACTACTACTACTACTACAACAACAACTACTACTACTACTACTACTACTACTACTACTACTACTACAACAACTACTACTACTACTACTACTACTACTACTACTACTACTACAACAGCTACTACTACTACTACTACTACTACTACTACAACAACAACTACTACTACTACTACTACTACAACAACAATTTTTTTTTTTTTTTTTTTTTTTTTTTTTTAAACCACTCAGTCTGTGCATCCCCTCTTTGGACCCTAGACTAGGTCAGAATAGTCATCAAAGCGCCTGACTTTGTTGTCGTTCAGCTACTTCCTATTCTGGGGTAAGCACTCAGACTCATCATCGTGGATTACTACTACTACATTGATTTTTATTTAATATTTTTCATACATTTCATGTTACTACTACTACCATCACCACCTCCACCATCACCACCACCACTACCTTATATTTAATATTGTACACATACTAAATTTCACAAGCATCAGATACTACTATTCTACACCATGCAACTTCAATCCAGTCTCCTTCCAATGCGACCCTCTGCCACTGCTGCCTCGTAGTCTACTTCTGCCACCGTCACTGGTTGTGGTGCAGACCTTCTTGTTCCCCGCAGGCATAGTAGTGCTGATCTGAGCAATGAGAAAGATAGACGGCATCTTATCCAGGCTACGACGTGGCTCCTAGGCTGTTGCTTCTTCTCTGCGATGATCTCTGCTAGCCTTGAATAGAAGCACTGGGCCCTGGGTCCCATCCCTCCTGATGTGGTGAAGACTAGTGGGGTAAAGCTGCCATGTTCGACTTGTAAGATCCTTTCTCCATATGTCCTGACCTTCTCTCGTTCGTTTCTCTTGTGTGCAGCCTCCAGAGACAGCTCGCTGTAGCTGTGGGCCATTGGGTCAAATACTCTTATGTCAAAGAACGCTCGCTGTGTATTTGTCCAAAAGCCTCTTGCACTAACGTCCAATCTTGCTTCAGTGGATGTGTTGGCCGTCCTGTGCTGCATGGTCTCTCCACCTAAGGGAATGAGTGATGGTTCGCTCACCACATCTCTACACACCTCCCTGAGCATGTTCGCTGTTATATCTCTTACTTCATCGTGCCTGATGCTGATGAATCCTCCTTTCTTACATAATATCATAGTGTGGTCTGTATCGTTGATGGTTCCACAAACGCATCGATCGGGCAGTCCTTCAACTACTACTACTACTACTACTACTACTACTACTACAACTACTACTACTACTACTACTACTACTACTACTACTACAACAACAACTACTACTACTACTACTACTACTACTACTACAACAACAACAACTACTACTACTACTACTACTACTACTACTACTACTACTACAACAACTACTACTACTACTACTACTACTACTACTACAACAACAACAACAACTACTACTACTACTACTACTACTACAACAACAACTACTACTACTACTACTACAACAACAACAACAACTACTACTACTACTACTACTACTACAACAGCAACAACTACTACTACTACTACTTTTTTTTTTTTTTTTTTTTTTTTTTTTTAAATTCTACTACTATTACTACCACTCAGCCTGTGCATCCCCTCTTTGGACCCTAAACCAGGTCAGAACAGTCATCAAAGCATCCGACTTGGTAGTCATTCAGCTACTTACTATTCCGGGGTCAGCACTCAGACTCATCATCGTGGATTACTACTACTACATTGGTTTTTATTTAATATTGTTCATACATTTTATTTTACAAGCATCAGATATTACTATTCAACACCATGCAACTTCAATCCAGTCTCCTTCCTATGCGACCCTCTGCCACTGCTGCCTCGTAGTCCACTTCTGCCACCGTCGCTGGTTGTGGTGCAGACAGTCTTGTTCCCCGCAGGCATAGTAGTGCTGATCTGAGCAACGAGAAAGATAGACGGCACCTCATCCAGGCTACAACGTGGCTCCTGGGCTGTTTCTTCTTCTCTGCGATGATCTCTGCAAGCCTTGAATAGAAGCACTGGGCCCTAGTACTACTACTACTACTACTACAACAACTACTACTACTACTACTACTACTACTACAACAACTACTACTACTACTACTACTACTACTACTACAACAACAACTACTACTACTACTACTACTACTACTACTACTACTACTACAACAACAACAACTACTACTACTACTACTACTACTACAACAACAACTACTACTACTACTACTACTACTACAACTACTACTACTACTACTACTACAACTACTACTACTACTACTACTACTACAACTACTACTACTACTACTACTACTACAACAACAACTACTACTACTACTACTACTTTTTTTTTTTTTTTTTTTTTATATTTTTTAAACCACTCAGTCTGTGCATCCCCTCTTTGGACCCTAGACTAGGTCAGAATAGTCATCAAAGCGCCTGACTTTGTTGTCATTCAGCTACTTCCTATTCCGGGGTAAGCACTCAGACTCATCATCGTGGATTACTACTACTACATTGATTTTTATTTAATATTTTTCATACATTTCATGTTACTACTACTACCATCACCCCCTCCACCATCACCACCACCACTACCTTATATTTAATATTGTACACATACTAAATTTCACAAGCATCAGATACTACTATTCTACACCATGCAACTTCAATCCAGTCTCCTTCCAATGCGACCCTCTGCCACTGCTGCCTCGTAGTCTACTTCTGCCACCGTCACTGGTTGTGGTGCAGACCTTCTTGTTCCCCGCAGGCATAGTAGTGCTGATCTGAGCAATGAGAAAGATAGACGGCATCTCATCCAGGCTACGACGTGGCTCCTAGGCTGTTGCTTCTTCTCTGCGATGATCTCTGCTAGCCTTGAATAGAAGCACTGGGCCCTGGGTCCCATCCCTCCTGATGTGGTGAAGACTAGTGGGGTAAAGCTGCCATGTTCGACTTGTAAGATCCTTTCTCCATATGTCCTGACCTTCTCTCGTTCGTTCCTCTTGTGTGCAGCCTCCAGAGACAGCTCGCTGTAGCTGTGGGCCATTGGGTCAAATACTCTTATGTCAAAGAACGCTCGCTGTGTATTTGTCCAAAAGCCTCTTGCACTAACGTCCAATCTTGCTTCAGTGGATGTGTTGGCCGTCCTGTGCTGCATGGTCTCTCCACCTAAGGGAATGAGTGATGGTTCGCTCACCACATCTCTACACACCTCCCTGAGCATGTTCGCTGTTATATCTCTTACTTCATCGTGCCTGATGCTGATGAATCCTCCTTTCTTACATATCATAGTGTGGTCTGTATCGTTGATGGTTCCACAAACGCATCGATCGGGCAGTCCTTCAATCGGCCAATCATACCTCAGTGCAATAGCATCATTAAATTCTTGTTTGTTGAGATTGAAGCTTTTTGCCTTGATTGGTAGTGTTGTCAGCCAATTTGAAGCGCCCGTTTCTTGTGCTATTTGTAGTTTTCTTGCTTGTCTCGGGTGAAGTTGTCCCATCAATTGTGCCAGGTCATTTTTCTGTGAGTTTTGCCTCTCTGACGTGATGGTCTTTCTGATGTTGTAGATGTCTGCCTGGTCTACTTCACCGTCAGAATCTTGTGCTATGATACGGTCAGTGAGAGATCCTGTTATCTTTACCGAGTTCTGGTATTCTGTTACCGCCCTCTTCACTGGGTCGATGATTCCCATCCCTCCCAACCTAGGAGGCAGTGCGAGCAGCTCCCTCTCTGTATCATTCGGGGTGTGCGACTTTATCCATGCTGGGATGAGTTTGTCTCTGATGGCATCTTCCAGCGGTTGAAGTAATGCGCTGACATTTGGAACAGTTCTCATCAAGTAGGTCCTACTACTACTACTACTACAACAACAACTACTACTACTACTACTACTACTACTACTACTACTACTACAACAACAACTACTACTACTACTACTACTACTACTACAACAACTACTACTACTACTACTACAACTACTACTACTACTACTACTACTACTACAACAACAACTACTACTACTACAACAACTACTACTACTACTACTACTACTACTACTACTACTACTACTACAACAACTACTACTACTACTACTACTACTACTACAACAACAACAACTACTACTACTACTACTACTACTACAACAACAACTACTACTACTACTACTACAACTACTACTACTACTACTACTACTACAACTACTACTACTACTACTACTACTACAACTACTACTACTACTACTACTACTACTACAACAACAACTACTACTACTACTACTACTACTACTACAACTACTACTACTACTACTACTACAACAACAACTACTACTACTACTACTACTACTACTACTACTACAACAACTACTACTACTACTACTACAACTACTACTACTACTACTACTACTACTACAACAACAACTACTACTACAACAACTACTACTACTACTACTACTACTACAACAACAACTACTACTACTACTACTACAACAACTACTACTACTACTACTACTACTACTACTACTACAACAACTACTACTACTACTAC
>JBAKBP010025953.1:0-22500 GCA_037953745.1 Lithodes maja
ATATACAGTTCCTCGCCACTCTCTCCCTCAGATCTGGTTTCTAGAACGCACCCATCTTTTTTCCCTTGCTATCTGTCCCCGCTTCGCACCTGAGAATCTTTTCCTCTGCCTATCTCTCTCATTTTCCATATCTTTCACCACCTTTTTATTAACATTATATCCCCTCTGGTTAACTCTGCAAAATAATTTTCATGCTGGCCAGTTGTATTGTGCGTTAAGGTCTGATATAACCCATGTATGTTAGTGTTAAGATAAGTGGATCACGAAGCATTGGTTGGCAGTCATATTGTTTAGTACCGCTTCCTTTAGTTATTAGTGTTCTGCTGGATTAGATAATGCTAGACTAGGAGTCTGATATTATAAGGTATTGTTTCCTATGAGTGCGGGCTTCAGTTAAAAGCGGCACGACATACCTGAGAACTGGAGTTGATTGAGTAAATTCTAGTCTGTGTGCCATTGAGAGTAGAGCATGCACGAATGAGGGTTTTTTGCCTATACCATTCTGCACTGTTCTAGTTTCGATTGTTTGTCTTTGAGGTACGCCAGGAGAACGCTTAATACTTCGGTATTAAGGTTTCTCAAGAGAGCTACCCTTCATTTTAACGTAATATTTGACGCACAGACTTGAGATTTGCACTAGGCTATGCAGCATGACAGGCGCACCAGTATCTCGTATCATTGACTCTAGCTAGACTTTATCAGTCACAGTAGACATTAAGTATATTAACCTAATTACTCTTTTTATGCATACCCATTTATGATTACACAAGCATTTCGCAGCCTAGTTTGATGTATTGAGCCACAAACGACTTAGGCTCTTTTTGTTGATAGGAATACTGCATTGTCGGGGCGATTATTATTATTGTTGTAGTGTTTAGGATATTCTTGGCTCCGACGGCATTATATATTCTGCCTTTTTGTGTGCATAGCCTGCACGAGCATTGTTCCGCTGCCTGCCTTTTTGGGTTCCATTTCCGATACAAGCATCTTTATAGCATCTAACATTTAAAGAAGATTCCTTGTTAGTGTTGAAGGACTTTAGTGCACTTTCTTTCATGCAGGAGTGCCTGACATTTATTGATTAAAGTAACGTAAGCTGTAACTTCTCTTACCACCTTACTTTGCATACCGTAACCAAGCACCTTCGGTTATAGGTAGTAATAGGCTGTTTTCACATAACATTAAGCCTAGAGTAGACGCACATTTATTGAGAGTTTGATAGCCTATTATTGCATATAGAACTCTGTAGAGTATTTGTGTTCTTTGTTCACTGGGAATACACATCAGAGGTTGGAGCTAGCGCTTTCCGTTGTAACATTTATGCCATTACTAGTCCAATGAATAAGAGCCCTGATATATTTGAACCCCAGTCGTAACAATTGTGAGAACAGTCGATAAGCCTTGCTTCGTAACTTAAAATCCCTCTCCAGATGGGCTGGGGGAGGGGTACAAAAGGGGTCATCTAACTGGTGAAGAGCTATTTTGGGGGCCGCCAGGAAAGCAAACAAAGCTGGAGACACCCCTTCTGCCTTATTAACTGGTCATGAGAACCAAGCATGCAACTCTTGAGGAACCTGATGTGAGGTTTTGGATGTAATAGTTGAAGCAAAAACTTGTGCCTCTGCTTCCCAATCTACCCATGGACCTACACCTACCTGCGACATCTGCAAGACTGGTGTGTGTGACTGATCAAGGACCGGAACTGTAGCCAGTTCCGGCGCGAGTGCATTCAAAGCTTTCATGTCATTAACTCCATCCGCTTTGGACCAGTCTGCAAAAAGTTGTGCAGATGAGGCCGGCGGAACTGCTGGGGCAGCTGAGAAGACAAAGAATTCAGGGTTATATGTATTGGGAATGGCCTTAATAGAGACATCTAGTAACCTCCCTACTTCATCCTTGGCTCTGAGTTTCCTATTCTTATTAATTTTAATAGTCCACTCACCTGGAACCGGTAGCTCCCCGAAATCGTAGGCTGTGCTAAGAATGGCTTCAATGGATGTACCTGAGTCCAGGAGCAATCCGGTCTGTAGAGGAGGGGCATAGGGCCTTTCCTCTGTGGGACCTTATCCAAAGGGGGAGGAGTAATATCAGAAATTACCCGCACATTAGTGGTCATCATTGTGGCCGTCACAGTAGTGCTTGCCGCCGTGAACGTTGCCGGGGGTAAAACCAAAGTAGGTAATGAGGATTAAGGGGTGGGAAAACCTGCAGGCTCTAATGGTCGAATCGTGGAGCTACTCGGGGGAGCTACTGGCCGATTAGGTGAGGGATCAATAGAGGGTTAAACATGATGTTGTTGCATGACCCTATGCAAAATATTACCTATTTCCTCTGTGGTTATACACTTGCTATGGGAACCCCTAGAAGATTGGGAACTAGCCTCTGACTCTTCACACATTGACACTTGAGCCGAGGGGACATTCACTTCCTCCGGCTCTTCATTAACCTCAAACTCTAACAATTCTGGAATGTCCTGCTCTTCCGGCGTTTGTTCCGCCGGTGGCCAAACCAAATCAGGGACAGAGGATGGTAACACTTTACTATGGATACTATCCCTATCTCTTCCTTGGCCCACTCTCCAGCACCCTCGTTCAACTGCCGCCGGTGGCTGAGAGTCCTGTATAACCTGAGAGCTGTCAAAAGACACAGAATTTGAAGGTAAACCTCTGTACTGGTCAGCTAACGCTATTCGGTCCGGAAATAGAGGCCTTACGTGGTACCGAAGCTAATTTTGGGATTGCAAACACAAAGACCCGGTGGTACACTGAGAGATTGTTCATGGTGAGGATTAGATTCAATGATCTCCACCCCCATCTCAGAGTCGCGGGATTGGACGGTTGGCGTACTGGAGGTAGGGGTCGAGGGAGGTGGCCGCATGGGACCTGCTCGGCTAGTACTGTGTCCTGCCTTGGCTGATGTCACCTTCTCCTCCTTCCGGCGTTTGGTCGACCTGGACGATTCCGCCGAGGAGTGCCTAGACTGTTTCCTGGGAGATCTCGACCGGGACCTTGACTGTTGCCGGGGGGAAGGCGACCGCCTCCACTTTGGTCGGTCGGGTGGGGTAGCCTCAGTGATGTCACTTTCATCACTACTTGAGCTCCTCACTACTGCTTTGGAAAGGGATTTCTTAACTTTGGGTATAGTAGATTTGCTGGAGGCTGACTTGATCAAAGGTGACTTAATAATTAGACTCTCCCACAAGGTATCACCATTGCAGTGAAGTGCCTTATGGGCAGTATCTTTTGCATAGGAGTTAAAAAATGGTCTTTATCTCTTGCAATGCCGCAAGGCACGATAAGTCTTTCTTAGTGATAAGAGCCGTCTTTAATTCAGAACAGACTGCACACTTTTTAGACACCCACAAGCCGCGAGAACGGTCGAGACATTTAACACACTTGATGCAAAGTTTGTGAGCAAATACTGGTAATAATGAGCAAGAGGGTGTAGCGCATAGCTCAAAGCAAGGCATGATGGAATAAAGGGGACCCCCCCCCCCCCCCCGCCGGAATCAGCCACCACCAGCCGACAGGCGTGTTGCAACTGCAGCCCTAGGTCAATCTGGAAAATAAAATTTCCAGGAATCAATGCTCATAAGGATGACCTGCGAGGTGTAAAGACATCCTATCTCAAGTCCGCCGGAAAATTAGCTATAGCCACAGCTACTCTAACCTTCCGCTGGACTCGACCATGGAAAACACTGGGTTTCTCCATTTTAAGCTGATTTGGACTGCTTACCTGCGACAAAATGTCACTGGCCCTAGTGACCTTACGTGTTTTAATTATCTGTGACTATTGAGAATAGAAAGATAAATAACGTGCTTTCATGACGCATCATAACACCTGCACGCTAGACTGGCATGCCGGGCGAAGGAAGTCTTGTCGTATGACAACTCGGTCAGGGTGAGTCGCCTCGGCGGGCCGAGGTTGCTCCCGCAGGAATTAGCATATTCCGCCGGAAGGATTGTGGTTCAGCGCACCACGCCGGGACATTTCGTTGTTCCCTAACTCGTCAACTAGACGAGAAAACAGGTGCTTTGACCAAAAATCCGCCGGAGGAAACTACCAAAATTTTTAGCGGGGGGGGGAACTTATGTGGCAAAACTCCTCCGACCAAAAACCCCACATATAAAATTAAATAGGGGACGTCTCCCAATGGCCCACAAATTACATGCAACTCACACATGTATCACCATAATGGGGCAGACATAGGCATAATCACAAACAATATAGAATGATCAATCCTAGATTACCTGTAGCCTACAGTGGAGACCCCTATTGAGGCTGGCCACGGGGCCCGAGGAACACACAGGATGAACTGACACTCCGATGAACCAACAGCAGCAGCAAGCAGATGGTAGGCCCGCGAGTGGGGCCCAAAATCAAATACGAACTCCAGAAGGCTCCACACGACGTGCAGCCACCTTTGAACCAGAGCATTTGCTAATAATAAACAAAATTAATATGCAACTGTCTCAAAGTGACGGCCTGAAGCATAATTTTGCAGAATGGTAGCCTCCTAGCTATAATATCAAAAGCTAAGGCGCAAAACACAACACAATAAACACACGTGGCGCGCAGATCTTGAGATACGGAGGCGCCTTGTTACAAAAGTACCCTAATTTACACCCTACTGTGGTCGTGCCAATGGGGCAGCCCGTGCTAGCTAATCTAAACTCTGTTCAGTACAACGCAGATGTATACAAATGAGTAAGGACTCACGAGAAGCGCAGGAATGACGAATGAAGCTGGAGCACAGGGACACCCGCCCGACAGGCACGAACGCGGAAGAGAGAAGAAGGAAAGATGGCCGCTAGGGGGCCTGCGCCTGGGCGCTGCGCACAAGAAATCCACGCATGGAAAGCCATAATATAACAGATATTAAGTTAAAATTTATTTTTTATTTTCGACAAAGTTTTTTCTGTAGGGGACCCAATCACAAGAGACGATTCCATAAGAGAATTAAGCGTGCACTAATGAGAGTACTCCCTGACCCTTCCGCGCGGGAGATTCAAAACTGCTGCCGCGGGTGTTGAAGGGAGACTATTATATTAATAGGCAATATCGTCAATGATGAAGGGGCCACTATTAAATATATATATATATATATATATATATATATATATATTATTATGCTTAGACAAACCAGTATTTGTGAGTTCTTCTAACAGGGAGAAACTAGGAAGCCTATATTATGGTATAAATACAATAGAAACACAAGGTGAGTTATATAATAGGTCCAAAACAACACTATATAACCCCGATCTACTATACCGGCGACGTCCTTTTAATTTTATTCTTGCTATAATAATACTAGTTTGTGCAGTTTTTAAAAGGATCTGTTGTAGTAAAAAGGGTAAAGTGAGATAGTTCAAAGCCTGTTAACCTGGGATAGGCGAGAACACTCTTAACCCTTTCCCTGCGGGTAACGTTTTGGAACGCATAGGCAATTTCCAGGCTTTAACCCTTTCGCTGCGGGTGACGTTCTGGAACGTCCTGGCAATTTACAGCAATTTCCAAGCTTCAAAAACCTGTAAAAAACGTAAAAATAGAGTGTCAGTGGGCGGGAGCGTGAGGGGCCCACCTCCGTTCCTCAGAGCAGTGAGCGGCCCACTGAGGTAGACTGTATCTCGCACGGGTCTCTCACTACCTCTCACAACAGTGTTGCCAAGCGAGCGAGTGCTAACAAATAGCGGGTTTCCCGCGTTTCTATGGCACCGCTGCGGGTGAACCAGACCACGTACGAGGCCCGTTCTGGTCTCATTTTGAAGCTATTTTCGCCTAGTTTTTGACAGAATACAGTTAATTTAATGCAGATGCTTGATTCATCATTCAGGAGTGCCTGAATATGCCCTAAATGGCCCAAATCACCCCGCAGCCAAAGAGGTAAAAGCCTGTAAAAGCCGTAGAAATAGAGTGTCAGTGGGCGGGAGCGTGAGGAACCTCCCTCTGACCCTTAGAGCAGCCAGCCGCTCACTGAGGGAGACTGTGTCTCGCACGGCTGTCTCGACAGTGTTGCCGAGCGAGCGAGAGCTAATAATTAGCGAGTTTTCACGAATGTCTATGGCAACACTGCGGGTGAGCCCCGCCACCTACGAAGCTCGTTCTGGTGTCATTTTGAAGCTATTTTTTGCCTAGTTTTCGGCAGAATACAGTTAATTTAATGCAGATACTTGATTAATCATTCAGGAGTGCCTGAATATGCCCTAAATAGCGCAAATAAGCCTGCAGGGAAAGGGTTAAGAGGTTTTGGTGGGCAAAGGCGAGAACACTCTTAAGAAGTAAGGCCTAACAAAAAAAAAAAAAAAATAATAGGCCCCAGTAGCACTTAACCTCTGAAGTGCGCACGGGGGTAAATGAAAACCTCCCCCTGTGCTGACGTATTTGAGGTTTTTCGTCACTAAAATATTCATTGTACCATTAATAGCATTAATAATTATCCATATGCGCCTATTATGGGTTGATTATAAAGGTATTAACCTGAAACAACAATAAAACGAGTGAAAACAGCGTTTGGATGGTCAAAATCGGAGATATAGCCCGCGAGTTGTATAATCTATGGGTGAGGCAAACTCCTTTCCCGCCAATTTCCCCCAAGGCCACTGAGACACAGTCGATCGATACTCTCTCTCTCTCTCTTGCACTCGATGGCCATCAGTGATGACAACACCCTGCTTGCAACTCGCTAATGTTAGCACGAAAATATACCTCAGAATAAGGGAATAATAGGGAAAATAGGTGATAACTGAGGAATAGGAGGAAAGTGGGGAAGGAGGGGAGGTAGAGGACTGAGATTTTGCATGGCCCAGGGGCCAAAAAAAAAAAAAAAAAAAAAAAAAAAAAAAATAAAAAATATTTTTTTTTTCGATGTAAAAAGTTGATTTTTAGTTTTACTTACTCCAGAGAGTCTTCCCGCAGTCCGCCGGCCGAACTCTAAAGAGTCTTCCCGCAGTTCCCGGGTTAAGACAAGAGAAATGGTGTTTAAGTGAGATAATTCCCCTCCATATCTCCTATCACTCCTCCACATATGTCAAAATACCCTCCTATCCCCCACCCTATTCAATTATCACTTATTTTTCCTCTTATTCCCTTGTTTATCGGTGTATTTACCATGCCAATATCTCCAAACCGGTCCTTGGGTGTTGTCTTGCGTGTCTCTATACATGGGAAAGAGAGAGAGAGAGAGAGAGACAGGCCTCAGTGTCCCTCCAGGCATCGAGAGAGCAGGGTGTAGGCCTCGAGTGTCTCTCACCTCATGAATGAACGGTCAGCAATAATTTGCGATTTTCACTCTCCAAACACTATTCTTACTTGTTTTATTGCTGTTACATGTTACTATCTTCATATTAAACGTAAAATAGGCGCATATGAATAAGTAATAACGATATTTATCGTAAAATGAAGATTTTAGGCTGGAATGAGGCCTAATATGGCCGCCCAGTTATCGGGTGTTCATTACATATAGCTCGCGCTTAGCGGGTTAATTGCTGGAAGCCATTTTTAACCAGAATAAAATCGTCTATTAGTAGCCAGAATAAATTGTAAAGGATGTCGTCGGTACAGAAATGGTTAATATACACAAATAATAATGTCTCACACAATGGACTTCAATTTATCATCAAATTTAGAGTTAAAACACAGAATATAATAACATAGGATATTACATCAAGTTTGCTTGAGTTAGGGAGTATGTGCTTGAATGTGAATTAAAGGTATGCCCTGAATATAGTGCTATGATATTTATGAAATTAAATATTTGCGTAGGTTCTTTGAGTCAGTCAATGTTTATTTCTAAGCACAATGATATTAATACAATATTTACATACAATAAAAATACTGCACATGGAAAATGGTGTTATGAATACTCGATATTAAGTTTATGGATATTTTGAGATATAATAGTCTAGCCTGCCTGCATCTATGCTGAATTACGTTTTCCCTTTAGCCCGACTCTTGAATACTATGATCACGAAGAACAATAATTGTTCTGTAGTCGAAAGCCACTAAGTTATAGTAAAATAACCGGATCAACGAAGACCCCCACCAACAAGAAAAGGAAGAACCCGGAAGAAAGGGAAGCAAAAACAAAGCAGCAACGGAATCCGGATCACCAGAGAAAACACCAAAGAAGAGAAAAAGAAGGAGGAACTAAAACAAACACCAAAACCACCAAAGCAGAAAATACGAATAATAAATTCCGGATACCTAAATTGTCCCAGCTCATCAACAAGGAAGAAGGAGAGAAACGGATCAGACCAGACCTACTCGCCAAGAAAGAAAATACGCTCTAACACAGAATGATAAACGAGTAAAACCATGTGTACCCGAGAGACAACAAAATAAAATCTACACGCACCCTAACACCGCCAGTAACACCAGACGAGACGCCAGAATTGCCACCATCACCCCGGAAATACCAACAACACCAGGCAAGACCATCACCAGCATATGATAACACCACAAGGCACCAATAAAGAAGATAAGGACCAACAACAGTTTAAGAAGAGAAAACACTTACGCCTCTCTTCCACCCAGAGGCCGACTCACCTGTCTGCGAACTTCTGAGGGGTACTCCTAATCCCCCTAGATCTGCCCCTACTGGACTTGTGACCGTCTGACCCCCGCACATCTGCCCTGGGACATCTCAGCTAAAGTTGTCACTACTCCGACGAAACCTGAACAAGGCAAGCAATTCTAGGGCTTCATGATCTGGCATGTCAGTAATCTAGCCCTATAATTACCCTCCCATTCAAAAGAAAGATTGAAGTTATGGTGAATACCTCTCAAGGTCTGAGGAGTTCTTTTCCCTATTAAGGAATTGGTACGATCACCTACAATGGTAAATGTGATAGTCACAAGATCCCTAATAGGCTTCACCTTTTAGTATTAGAAGTATAAACTCGTGGACATGTCCCCACCTTACTTCTCCTACTAAATACGCACCCAATAAAACTACCAAGAGATGGCGGGTGCCCAACCCCGAAAGGGGTTGAAATAGGGGAGCTATCCCCCTGCCAAAGGCGGCTTTCTAGAGCCTTTCCTAGCTGATGCTGAAAGGATTGGGTTCTAGTCATGTGGTGATGGGCTGGTTTATCAGAGTGAGAACTAAGTGATCTCTGCCATACCCATAGCTTACTCTGACTGTTCCTTTTACTTATATATTTTCTAGATCTCAAGTGACGGCGTCTCTTCCGTGGATTGACCTCCCAATCTACCAAGATTGGAAGCCAAAGTGTCACATAATTCCTTTGCCCCTCAACTTTCTCTTCATAATTGCTAAGGGGCACAGGGCCCTGGGTGAGGCTTTGGTTTCCCTGGCTTTTCCGCACTCTCCTCAGCTCCCCGCCATGGAGTGGCTTCGGTCACCCAGGCTGTATTGTGGTCGGCAGGGAGGGTTCTGTGGGAGCGCTCGGTTATGGCCTTGGCCTTGCTTGTGGCCTTGGGGCTGTTCGGCCAGGCAGCTTGGGGAACAACAACAACAACAACAACTACCAAGAGATACTTGCCATGGTAATATCCTTTGATTAGTTTGTAGGGCTTTGCGAGATACCGTCAACCGGCACTCGGCAAATAGAAGTCCTAAGTGCATCTGTCTAACGCCATGGTAGAGGACAGTTGCAATTAAAAGGTTTAAACACCGCCCCTGAGTTCTTTGAACCTCTTATAACGGTCAGTGACAGATCGAGTGAAATAGTACAGGTCATGATCTTGCTATCTTCTCGCGTTAGTCCGATATGTTGTCACTCTGTCATGACATTAGAGACATCGTATTAAAGACCTAAGTCAAGAGTACCGAAACGAAACTTCATCACCGATGAAGGATAGACGAGTAACTCCAGCCCCAGACATGTCCGGCTAAATCTACTTGCGTTAGTCCGATGAAAGTGCCCGGTGTCATGACATTAAGGAACTCTCATTTAAGACCCAAAACCAGTTCATCCAACTGAATTCAAATAACGTATCTACACGAAAGGCCTACCTGGATGGCCCAACGGAAAGAAGAATCAGAAGACCCATTGCTGTTACATCAACTCATCACCTCTCCAACTCCAAGTGTTAGCTTAGGAGTAAATATTGAAAACTCGCAATAAGTTTATACCTAGAAACACGGTATAATAGTGCAACGACAGATTCCACTCATATTGACTCTGCCCAATTCTCACCTGTGCGAAGGTGTCTAGATATTTTAGAATTCAATACAAGTCGCTTAATTAAGTTATTGTTGATTCTTGTGAGAGTTTGTTCATTCATTATTTGTGAGTAAATTCAGAGGTAAAATTACAGCTAATTAATCCTGATCTCGTTGCAGATCCTCATTCGTGCTCAGAAAGTTTATATATACTGTATATATATATGTATATATATATATATATATATATATATATATATATATACAGTATATAATTATATATATATATATATATATATATATATTGTTACGGCTGGATCGGCAATACATATTCGGGATTCTTGATCGTAGGACAGAAATGGCTTATGTGACAACGACACGCTCGATTCCAGTCCCAAATACTATATGCTCCAGACAACAAAAGCACCAACGCCCTACAGAGTTATCGTCTACGGTAACGAGGTACCTTAACTCGGCGAAAGTGTACAACAGGGGTAGGCTATGAGGCTAAACTCCCTCAGACATTTATAGGTTACGTTATTACTAAAGAAATGCAATACTCAAGAAACTACGTTAATATTAAGCCTCTAATAATGTAGAATAGAAGCAGGCTAAAGGTATGACAGTGAAATGCTAAATGACAAATGTACACGCCTACTTGAAAGCGCGTGCACTAGAATAACTGTCCCCTACTAACATGCACTAGCATGTAGCATACAAGATGTTCATGATCCAGTAGATACCTAATAATACACATGGAAGGAACATAAATAGTAGTCACTTATTATAATAATGAATCTATACTTGGAATAACTAAAAGGTTGCAGGCAACAGTACTGCGCCGGTAGCCTACTACCACATAGGCTACTTCGCTTCTCTCACTCTGTCTCCCCTCTGAGTCCGTATGCGCCCTACGCAATAGAACTCCGGACACAGCAGCAAAACGACAGTGCAGTTAATTGATACATGAAAGTATTAATAGTGTTGTCTTGTGTGTGAGTAATGTGTATTGTAAAGTGTTACATACATAAACTTAAAGAGAGCTGCAATGCATAGTAAAATAAAGATATATCCCACTCATCATCCCCATGTGTTCTAGCTAGCAGGCCAAGTCACAGGAACAACGAGTCCCAGCACCGAAAGCGAGAACCCAGGAAAAGACTGTAGAGAACACAAGGACAGATAAATTACGTTACTCTACTATACCGGCACTACGAGCGAGCTGTAGTCTCTGGTACTACACTCGCTCCTGGCTCGGTATGCAAATCAAGGCTAAGTCCTCGCCCCTCTACAGACAACTCCTGGGCATGGTCGGGCTCTTACACATGGCACCAGTCTAGTCACAAATTGGATGATGAGCGGGGCATATAACTCGTGAACATGTAGAACGTTCACCAACTATCCTCATCAAGAAGATCGCTGTTCACATTAACCCCTTAAATCTAATACATGTAAATATATGCTTGTCCTAAGAGTAATACGAGAGGTGAGTGCTGAAACTCCTTTAGGACCTCAAGGGAAGGTTATGCATTTAAATAGAGAGAAGAATGAAATGAGAGTAATGTCGTCAGAGAGAAAGAGTGCAACCGTGAGAAATTGGGAGAGAGGGCAAGGGATGTTAGAATCTCAAAGGTTCTAGGCAACCTGATCATGGAACACACAGCGAGCCTCCAGGCAATGTGCTGTACGACAACATGGGCAGCCCAGGCAGCATAGGCAGGCGGCAATGGACTACCAACCCTGTCGCGCCCAGCTATAAGCGCAAGGCTGCCAACCAGTCCATACGTCTGGCAACCACCCCCCCGGCAGCGTGGCGCGTTGCTACCCTCTCGCTCTGAAGCCTAACTCACTCTCTCTCTCTGAACTCCCATTGTCTTATCTATCAACTTCTCTATTGATACTACATATTAAATGGAAGGTCTCGACATGGCTTAAAACAAAACCCACCACTGGTTAGCACATGACGAGACCTTTGCAGAGATACAAAGAACATAGTTATAAGTTGTCACACTCAATATACATAGCTGCTGACGGTAGCCAGCACGGTACAGTGGTACGGGCGGTACAGTGGAGTACCAAGGAGTACAATCAGGTTGCGTTGCCACGCACTGGGTGCGTCACAGCCCCCCCAAGATTTTAGATAATCGACCTTAGAAGCATTATCAAAATCTGACAGGCAACCAACCGACCTGCTACCCTTAGCTGCCACTAATTGCAAAAGGTGCACAACAACTGAAGTGTGAATTATACATAAAACACAATATCGCATGCATCATGCTACAACAATAAAGACTTACAAAACTAAAAAAAAAAATTTCTCGTTTATTTTATTGTTTTATAATCTTTTTGGACGGCGTTATGATAGCCTAATTTTACTCCTGCTCAACCCACACACCGTGCACGACTATCCTGGATCATCAACCCTTGATAGACAATCTGCTATCACGTTCTCACTCCCGGCAATATGCTGAATGTTGAGATTATACTCTTGGAGCATTAGGGACCACCTGGTCAACCGCATATTCCGATTGTGAAACTGATTTAGGAATTTCAAGGGATGATGGTCCGTATAAATCGTCACTACCGGGCCGTAGGCTGGAACATAAACTTCGAAATGTTTGAGCGACAAAACGATAGCAAGAAGCTCCTTCTCTATAGTCGAGTAATTCCTTTGTGCCGAATTAAACTTGCGAGAAAAGAAGCTCACTGGGTGTTCCAAGCCCTCGGAATCAGTCTGCAGTAACACTGCCCCGGCACCCACACCGCTGGCATCAGTCGCCAGCTGAAAACTCCTGGAGAAGTCTGGGGCTCTCAAAATCGGATGTGTACACAGCAGGTGCTTGACTAGGTCGAAAGCCCTCTGACACTCCGCAGCCCAACAGAACTTCACTGACTTCGACAGTAGATCAGTTAACGGTGCTAAGACAGTAGAGTATCCCCGGATGAAGCGCCTATAATAGCCTATCATACCTAGGAACCGCATGACCTGGCGCTTAGTGGTGGGCCTGGGAAACATATTGATAGCCTGTATCTTGCTCAGGGGGGGGCACACCCGGCCTAACCCGACCACGAAGCCAAGATACTGCACAGTAGCCTTTACAAACTCGCACTTCCTCAGGTTCACCACCAGCCCAGCATCGTGCAACTTCCCAAACAGGGTCTCTAAGTGCCTTAGGTGATTTTCAAAATTGTCATCATACACTATCACGTCATCAAGGTAGACCGTGCAGTTAGGGATTTCGTCACAAATATCGTTCATCAGGTTCTGAAACGTGGCAGGTGCGTTCTTAAGCCCATAAGGCATTACGTTACATTGGTAGGTCTTGCCATCTACCACAAAACCACAAACTTGCTTAGCTCGGTCCGACAGGGGTACTTGCCAGTAGCCTTTTACAAGATCAATTTTAGTAAGGTACTTTGCATTCCCTATCTTGTCCACGCTGTCGTCAACTCGAGGCAAAGGGCAAGGGTTGGTAGTGGTCAAGCCATTTAGCCTACGAAAATCTATGCAGAACCGCACCTTGCCGTCAGGTTTTGGCTGCAACGTGACGGGTGATGTCCACTTCACATAACCTTCAGTGATCATCCCTCTCTCAACCATGTACTTTAACTCCTCCCGTAAAGCTGGCAACTTTACCGGGGGCACACGGTAGGGCACTGACTTGAAGGGCACATTATCACCGACGTCCACGTCGTGCGTTACCTGAGTAGTGAGACCTGGGTGTTCGGCGAAAACAGAGGGGTATGACCTGAACAGGCCTAGGACAGCAGCACCCTGGTGCTCAGGCAGGTGACTTACAGCTTGCCTAGCCTCTTGTTCAGTATTCCCCGCCCACTGTTCCGCGGAAATGACACAGTCCCAGCTATCCTCCTCAGCAGCATGACTGTCCCCACCTCCTTCTCCACCCTGGCCGCTGCAGGCCAGCACAGGGACAGTGAGAAGCTCTGAGGGGCGTCTCACATACTCTTTCATGAGGTTAACATGACATAACTGATGTTTTTTTCTACGGTCAGGTGTTGCAACGAGATAATCAAGGTCGGACAGTTTCTTAGCCACCACATACGGCCCAATGAACTTGGCAGAAAGGGGGTGTCCAGGCAAAGGTAAAAGCAACATTACCTCCTGACCCACCGAAAACTCCCGAAGCTTCACCTTGGCGTCATACTGGTGCTTCATGACCGCCTGTGCATTAACCAAGTTATTACCTGCCGCTGCCATGCAACCTATAAGTCTCTCCCGGCTCTCAAGGATATATTTAAGTACAGACCCCGGCTTCTCTTCGCCCTCCCAGATCTCTTTCACCATACTTAAAGGTCCTCTCACATTATGGCCAAAGACTAGTTGATTTGGACTGAACCCCAGGCTCTCTCCTGGGACTTCACGTGCAGCGAACAGAACATACGGCAGACCCAAATCCCAATCAGTGTCATGTTCTGCACAGTAACAGCGTAGCATACTCTTCAGGGTCGAGTGCCACCGCTCCCAGACTCCCTGACTCTCGGGATGGTAGGCTGACGACACTACAGAACATATACCGTGCAACTGAAGGGTTTGCTTGAACAATTTGGATGTAAAATTGCTCCCCTGGTCTGACTGCACCTCACGTGGAAATCCATAACGGGAACAGAACAATAATAAGTTTTTAACAACTGCCTTTGCCGAGCCGTTTCTCATGGGGTATGCGTCCGGGTATCTCGTAGCCACATCCATGATTGTCAACAGGAATTTATTGCCACTACTAGTAGGCGGGAAAGGGCCAACCAAATCTACTACAACTTTGCTGAACGGAGGCCCGGTGACAGGTATGGGAAAGAAAGGTGCCTTCGGGATTGTCTGGTTAGGCTTCCCCGTTGTCTGGCAGGTCGCACACCCAGCCACCCATGCACAGACATCAGCCTTGACCCCAGGCCACCAGAAAAACCTGCCCAATGCCGCCAATGTTTTTGTTACCCCCAAATGACCCGCCACCGGCACATCATGCGCCAGACACAATAAGGACTCTCTATACTTATTTGGAACAACCACCTGGTCTACTACCCTCGCACCGCCCTCCCACTTCGATTTGGGGTCTAGAAATCTGCGGTACAATATCCTGTTGAGCCTAAAGAAATCTCCCGGCTTCGCATCCCCATCTTCCTCCAACTCTATGGCACCATTGCTATAACGAGCTAGGCTAGCGTCTTGCAGCTGCTGCTCACTAATGTCCCTGGGCGTCAATGCATCAAGATGGTTTTGTAATAAGACATTACCCCGGCTAGTAGGCTCTACTGCCTTAGTGGCTCTCGCTACAGCTCTTGCCTCACGCGAAGTCTTACCCAACTCTGCCTTGTTACACCCCATATCTGGGCCAGAGTCAACTCCCGTGTTTATTATAGGTCCAAGTACCGAATCACCGAGAAGTGCAGCAGAATCAATGTCCCTTTTCCTGCCCTTAGCAACCTTCTCCTGATCCTTCCTCCACTGTCCCCGAGGTTGAGTGCTAGGCTGTGCAGGAGCCGCAGAGCGAGATCGGGTTACCACACAGGCCATCTCATCCTGTTGGCACCTCCCAACCCATTCCCGATTCTCACCATCCACGTCGGCCGCCCTCTCGGCAACGACTAAGGGTGGAGTCCCGGAAGTGGGCACCGCAAAGTCGTTGCCGAGAAGAAGGTCGACGCCCTCAACTGGCAAACACTCAACGATCCCTACATCCAGCTCCCTGCACACCTCTCCCACTCTCAACTCCAACCTCACAAGTGGGTATGACCTCGTAGCATTTATACCCTGCACCACAACAACTCTGGCCGCATTTATCGGTTTCCCTGTGAAGTTCCTCAACAAAGTTTGCGAAGCCCCCGTATCCCTCAGCAAGTCAACCCTCCGTAGTTCACTCCCCCAGCTCACAAACCCGTGCCCCCGATGGCTACAGAAAGTGTCCCGGACAGGTGTCGAGCCTTCCGTACGCTTCTTTACCGCGTGTGCCTCAGCTGCTGACAACCTACCCCGGGCAGTTGCTGCAGCCTTCAGAGACACACCGATACTGTGAACCAATGACACCGGCTTAGCGGGAGTGTTACTAGGGCACTCACGTGAATAATGGCCTAGCTTCTGACATTTGTAACATTTCACATCCCCAATGGGCTTCTTCCCTTGTGCGGGCGAAGAAGGGGCCTGACCTTTAGTAAACGGGAGAGGCTTGTGTTTGTAGGTGTTATTAGGTGCAATGCTTTTAGTGTGGTTATGTGTGTCATAGGATTTGTTATTATCGAAAACTCTGGTGGGTGGGGTATAGCGCCCCTTCTGCCCTGACTCAGCCCTCTGAGCGGCACCGCAACCACGAATCAATGATAATCTGAAGTCTGCCATCTTGGCAGCCTCCTCTACTGTCTTGGGACATTTTTCCTTAATGTTCAGCGTTAGATCGGTTCCAGTACATTTGTAAAACTGTTCCAGATAGAAAAGTTGCTTAATTTCCTCAGCCGACTCTGCGTGCTCGGACCGAAACCAGTTATTACATGCATCTGTTAAGTCCCGTGCGTGCTCCATAAAACTGACGTCGCTCTTCTTATTCACGCCACGGAACTTCAATCTATAAGTTTCGGGTTGCAGTTCGTAGGCCCGGAGCACAGCCTCCTTCACCAGTCCATACACGACACTCTCGTCCAGTGACAGTGCATCGTAGGCTTTCAACCCCTTACCCACTAGACGTGATGAAACTAATGCTGCCCATTTAACCTCCGGCCAGTCATACTCACGACACTTCTTTTCGAAACGAGCAAAAAACTCAGTCACTGCTGTCTCATCAAATGCGGGTACTAACTTAATTAAATGCGAAAGTGAGTCTGTAACCCGGTGCCCACCACCGAGATGACGCCCCGTGGTCTCTACTCTAGACTTCTCGACATCCATTTCAGCCTGGTACCTGGTTGCATCCTGATTGGCTTGGATTCTAGCAACCTCTATGCGTTCTATACTAGCCTGTTGTATCTGAGTCTCCTGCAGCTTAATCCGTTCTATACTAGCCTGTTGACTCTCTTGCAACTTAAGCTTAGCTAGTTCTAGCTGAAATAACATCTCAGGAGACAGGCCTGGGGGGGGAGAGCACAAAATGGGGGATCCACACCGAGACGTGTTTACGGGTAAGCCAGCTTGCCATTGAGAACCCTCCTGCTGCATCGTGCTAAGAATCGCTGGCTGAGGGCCCAGCTCAGGGGTAGAGTGGAATGGAGGCTTGGAGGGAACCCCCCAAGACCCCACTCCACCCACCGCCCCATCGCCATCACCCAACAAACATGCCACCAAATTCTTCTTGGGCCAACTGTCAGGACAGTCCCGCCCCAAAACCGTGGCTAAACAGCGAAGACCGTAACAATCAATAGCCTGCAGGCGCTGTTCGGTCAAAGGTGTCTGCAAAAATGCCCGGGCATCCCTCTCTCCACTTATAACACTCCCCTCCCTAAATATCTGTTGTACTTGCTGGTCACTAGGCTGTACCGTGTTATCCTCCCCCGTAAATGATGAGTCATTAGACATAGTGCTGGTTATACAATTGCTGTTCATAAAAAAAAAAAGTGCTTATTACTAATTGCAGTCTCGACTCACAAAATGTTAAAGATGCTTGAATGACTCTACTCTAGACACCCCTAACGAAACAATCTGCAAGTCCACCAATACAGTAATGACACAATAAAAATTCCTCCAATATGCAAGAAAATTCTAGCCAGCTCTACTAGGTAGCATAGAATAGTTCTCCAAAAAACATGTGATAGGATACTACTGAATCTTGTGCAAGGTCGCCATTTTGTTACGGCTGGATCGGCAATACATATTCGGGATTCTTGATCGTAGGACAGAAATGGCTTATGTGACAACGACACGCTCGATTCCAGTCCCAAATACTATATGCTCCAGACAACAAAAGCACCAACGCCCTACAGAGTTATTGTCTACGGTAACGAGGTACCTTAACTCGGCGAAAGTGTACAACAGGGGTAGGCTATGAGGCTAAACTCCCTCAGACATTTATAGGTTACGTTATTACTAAAGAAATGCAATACTCAAGAAACTACGTTAATATTAAGCCTCTAATAATGTAGAATAGAAGCAGGCTAAAGGTATGACAGTGAAATGCTAAATGACAAATGTACACGCCTACTTGAAAGCGCGTGCACTAGAATAACTGTCCCCTACTAACATGCACTAGCATGTAGCATACAAGATGTTCATGATCCAGTAGATACCTAATAATACACATGGAAGGAACATAAATAGTAGTCACTTATTATAATAATGAATCTATACTTGGAATAACTAAAAGGTTGCAGGCAACAGTACTGCGCCGGTAGCCTACTACCGCATAGGCTACTTCGCTTCTCTCACTCTGTCTCCCCTCTGAGTCCGTATGCGCCCTACGCAACAGAACTCCGGACACAGCAGCAAAACGACAGTGCAGTTAATTGATACATGAAAGTATTAATAGTGTTGTCTTGTGTGTGAGTAATGTGTATTGTAAAGTGTTACATACATAAACTTAAAGAGAGCTGCAATGCATAGTAAAATAAAGATATAACCCACTCATCATCCCCATGTGTTCTAGCTAGCAGGCCAAGTCACAGGAACAACGAGTCCCAGCACCGAAAGCGAGAACCCAGGAAAAGACTGCAGAGAACACAAGGACAGATAAATTCCGTTACTCTACTATACCGGCACTACGAGCGAGCTGTAGTCTCTGGTACTACACTCGCTCCTGGCTCGGTAGGCAAATCAAGGCTAAGTCCTCGCCCCTCTACAGACAACTCCTGGGCATGGTCGGGCTCTTACACATGGCACTAGTCTAGTCACAAATTGGATGATGAGCTGGGCATATAACTCGTGAACATGTAGAACGTTCACCAACTATCCTCATCAAGAAGATCGCTGTTCACATTAACCCCTTAAATCTAATACATGTAAATATATGCTTGTCCTAAGAGTAATACGAGAGGTGAGTGCTGAAACTCCTTTAGGACCTCAAGGGAAGGTTATGCATTTAAATAGAGAGAAGAATGAAATGAGAGTAATGTCGTCAGAGAGAAAGAGTGCAACCGTGAGAAGTTGGGAGAGAGGGCAAGGGATGTTAGAATCTCAAAGGTTCTAGGCAACCTGATCATGGAACACACAGCGAGCCTCCAGGCAATGTGCAGTACGACAACATGGGCAGCCCAGGCAGCATAGGCAGGCGGCAATGGACTACCAACCCTGTCGCCCTAGCTATAAGCGCAAGGCTGCCAACCGGTCCATACGTCTGGCAACCACCCCCCCGGCAGCGTGGCGCATTGCTACCCTCTCGCTCTGAAGCCCAACTCACTCTCTCTCTCTGAACTCCCATTGTCTTATCTATCAACTTCTCTATTGATACTACATATTAAATGGAAGGTCTCGACATGGCTTAAAACAAAACCCACCACTGGTTAGCACATGACGAGACCTTTGCAGAGATACAAAGAACATAGTTATACGTTGTCACACTCAATATAGGCAGCCAGCACGGTACAGCGGTACAGAGGTACCGCACAGTGGCGGTACAGTGGAGTACCAAGGAGTACAATCAGGTTGCGTTGCCACGCACTGGGTGCGTCACAATATATATATATATATATATATATATATATATATATATATATATATTGAGAATATATCACAAATACACGTGAGCCACTAAATGTTTCTAGTCTCTCAGTGGGGATCGAACCATCGACCATCAGAACGATAGCCGACGCTTAATCAATTACACCACGGCAGTCTAAAAGACACTCAGCCTTCTATCCTATTTATGTTAGGGAGAAGGGAAACCCACTAGGCGAATATATTTCAATTCAAACCTAGTTGTAGGATCCATATTTCCGTGTATGGTATTCTGGAAATATGGATCCTACAACTAATCCCTTCTCCCTAACATAAATAGGATAGAAGGCTGAGTGTCTTTTAGACTGCCGTGGTGTAATTGATTAAGCGTCGGCTATCGTTCTGATGGTCGATGGTTCGATCCCCACTGAGAGACTAGAAACATATATATATATATATATATATATATATATATATATATATACTGTATATATATATATATATATATATATATATATATACTGTATATATATATATATATATAAGTGTGCACCAGAGACTAAATAAATATCTTGCAGGAATGCTTCGTCTTTTTGTGGCTCCAACCGGCACAATTTATGAAGATGCATGGCAGTAGTAAAAAACAAATGCATCACACATACAAGAAATTTAGACTCAAGTTTATTAATTATGTGAGTAGAGAACAAGAATAATAATTAGACCATAACATATGTATTCAGAAAAAGGCAAGTGCATTGGGAGAGAAGTTATATACAAGAAGTTATAGACAAGAAGTTATATACAAGAAGTTATAGACAAGAAGTTATAGACAAGAAGTTATAGACAAGAAGTTATAGACAAGAAGTTATAGACAAGAAGTTATATACAAGAAGTTATATACAAGAAGTTATATACAAGAAGTTATAGACAAGAAGTTATAAACAAGAAGTTATAGACAAGAAGTTATATACAAGAAGTTATATACAAGAAGTTATAGACAAGAAGTTATATACAAGAAGTTATAGACAAGAAGTTATAGACAAGAAGTTATATACAAGAAGTTATAGACAAGAAGTTATATACAATAAGTTATAGACAAGAATAGAGAGCTCCTTTGGCAGTTCGTTTTATCATCTTTTTAAAGACAATAAACATAAGTGACTTGTGACAGATTGTGTGAGAGAGCGAGTAGGATTGAACGGGTGTGTGTGTGTGTGTGTGTGTGTGTGTGTGTGTGAAAGAGAGAGAGAGAGAGAGACCGGAAAGATAGCTATAGATAGGATTAAGGGGAGATTTCCACTTGAGGGATTTTTTTCTTTACCCCTTTCTCCCTCATGTTTAGCCCCATTGCTTTTGAGATTTTAAGACGTTCGCCCCATTAGTTTAGCGATTTTAACAACGTTCACCCCATTTATGTCACTTTTAAGACCATACGTGCCATTTAGGTGTCGATTTTTTCCTGGCGAGCGATAGCGAGCCTGTAATTTAAGAGGAACTGGCCTTCGGCCGGGACATTTTTCTACCGAAAAATGTACAAATTTATCTTGAAAGAGGGTCAAGGGGGTGTAATTTCAAGCTTGATGGAAGTCTAGGAAACGCACTAAAAACCTCCCCTTAAACAGCTGTGTAAAGAACAGGTGTAATTCTGAGATATAATACTAGTGTTGCAAGTGAGTTATCTGCTCAACAGGTGGCGTTGTGTGTGTAAGTGTGAGAGTCCGAGTGTATGGGGTGAGACAGTGAAGCACGGGAACGAGGTGGCTTCAGAGATGGGGTCGTTTCGGGCCATGAGTGAGCACCGTGCCTCATGTGAAGGCAAGATGGCAGGTGCTCGTTGTACTCTACGTGCTTCACATGTCTCACTCCCTAGACTGGAACAAGACCTCACGGGCTTCACTGTTCATTGTAAAGCGGTGAATGTTAAGGCTCTCAGCCTATGCCCGAGAGGAAGTAAGTTGGAATATAGAACAAACAAAAAACAAATAGAAACAAAATAAAATAAAAATAAAAAGTGTGATTAGCAGATTTGAAGTGACAGGTTTGTAATAGGTGTCATAGCCTATGGCTAGTGCAGAAATTACAGGACAAGTGATAGCTCTCTCTCTCTCTCTCTCTCTCTCTCTCTCTCTCTCTCTCTCTCTCTCTCTGTTTATTTCTATTTTGTTTCTAGATTAATATAACATAGAATAAGGATAAATAGGATCCAAGACATGAATGAATTGGGGCTAAAGCCGCTGTCACACGAGCACATTTTCCGTCAATTTTCCATGAGCTAGTTTTTTCTCGTTATATTTCGGGATTTTTTTGCACTGATATCGGTAACTAGACTGAAGTTAGAGCATGTTAGGCGGCTGAATTCTGATAAAGTGTAATTTTTAAAGCTGCCAGACCATAATTGCCCGTATAAATTGCTCGAAAAACGGCTCGTGTGACTCCGGCTAAACAGATGAAAAGGTACAACATAGGACTCGGGACCGGAATAATTATTAACCCTTTGTATATTATTAATTAACCCTTTGTATATTATTAATTAACCCTTTGTATATTATTAATTAACCCTTTGTATATTATTAATTAACCCTTTGTATATTATTCATTAACCCTTTGTAAATTATTAATTAACCCTTTGTAGATTATTAATTAACCCTTTGTATATTATTAATTAACCCTTTGTATATTATTAATTAACCCTTTGTATATTATTAATTAACCCTTTGTATATTATTAATTAACCCTTTGTATATTATTAATTAACCCTTTGTATATTATTAATTAACCCTTTGTATAT
>JBAKBP010025953.1:25000-32505 GCA_037953745.1 Lithodes maja
CCACTACCCTCCAGAGTTCTATCTGCTATAACGGGGTATACAAGAACTCGGTACTAGCGTTTCACACAACAGACTAATAGCAAGACGGGAGTTATCTAGTCTGGTCAACAATCAAACAAAGAAGAAAGTACTACAACACTAAAGAATAGTGTTGGCCGAAGCCGAAGTAATCCACCCTTGAACTAAGAACTTAAGAAGTCCTCCACCCTCTACTTCGGATCGGCACTATTACGTTACGTTAAACAATAGTCCTCGAGCATCAAGCAAGGAATCTTCTGATAAGTTAGATGCTTCTCGAATACTCATAAGAAGTAAGTATCGGATTTTGAACAGCAATTTAATGAATAACTCACTGGTAATTAAAGGCTTTAAATTGACATAAGAAGAATTATAAGAATAAGCAATAGGATATGGCAAACATTAAGAAGAAGTACTCCGACAATGCACTGGCAATAGCCTACTAAGATTGTGCTCGTGGGCCACTAATCTCTGAAGTAGCTAAGCGTGCTACACATGAAATCAATAATGCTTAAACAATAATATACATAAGGAGAAGCTTCAATACTATACTGTATCTGCTGGTCGAGCAAAGTCTAGCTGGGATATCTAAGGTTAAGAGACAATGGCTGAGCAAGCGGCTCGTAGCCTAGCGAGGTCCTTAAGACTGTGCGGCCAAATTACGGTAATTGACGGGATGCTCTCTTGAGAGATCCAGATCACTAGTATCTGGTTCTCTCCTGGCGATCCTCTCAAAGTCAAGCAAATGAGATAGCACAGTGTTGGGTGGCACAGGCAAAAGCCCTCACTCGCAACACAGTGCTAAACTCCCACGGTACACAGTCAGAAAGACCACCTAGGCGTTCCACGTCTCCGTTGCAATTGTACTGGTTCAACCGCAACCTAGTACTCATAGGAAATCACAACTCAGAAACCCTATCCCAGTCTAGCATTGCCTAAACCAGCAGAAAACAGGAACATGAATAATCGCACACAGGGAAATGCATATACGAGTGCAACAAACATCAATCAATCCTATTCTAGTTAACCCTTCCAAAAATAGGCTATCTAACAGGCACTTATCTCGTGAGAACTCAAGCGATAATACTTTGGCTGACTAAATCTGCACCAAAGGGGTCATGGAGGTTAAACAGGGACGAGAAGAGAAGAAGATAGGCTGTTCAGAGAGTAGAGAAAGTTCACATCAGTCGGAAGAATATGGATAGTTGCAAGGGATATGAGAAGTCGCTTTGCCTGATGAGTTCTGAAGAAATGGTGGCAAGAACCTCTCTTTTTATACTCGGCCCTCTAGCGGCATATCTCAAACTACTTAAGGACCGCCCACTGGCAATCATGACGTCATATTCTCTCTCAATCTGGGATCGACAAAGAACTTCCCACGCGCTGAAAGGGAGGAAGGGAGGAGGGAGGAGGGAATTAGGCCTATCTGCCCGCGTGGCGCACTCACTGGTCCCCGTTACGTAATATCTCTCTCTCTCTCCTCTCATCATTACATATAAGTCCCACACACAATACTTATAACTAATGATATAAAATAGAACTCGTTGACTCAGATGAAAACAAAATACATATTTATAATACTTATAGTACAACGGCTCACATAAACTAAGTTAGGAAACTCTACACAGACTACAGCCAAAGTTCCTGCCCTGACGATCCTAGCGAGAGTGGGGCCTGACTGGGCGTTCTGTACAGCATGCTCATACTCGACATGCGTCACACCTCCCCCAAGATTTTACTTGCTCAACCCTGAGCTAAAATCTGATATACAGAACCCCATCAAACCCCTCACACCCAGCGACCGCATGGCACTAAAACAACGCTGAGTTTATCACTAAAACACATCTTATAAAAAAAAAAATCACATTTCATAACTCCTCCCAACAATAGTAAAAGACATAATATCATGCTCCCAGAGCGAGCTTACAGCAGCTCAGCCGTTTGATAGTTCGTGGACTACTCAAACACTATAGGCTATGACAAACTTATACAATTATCTATATCAAAAAGAAAGAGTTTTTATATGATTTTTATATTTTAATATGTTTTTTTCCGGCTGCACTATAAGGGCAGCCTATTTTCTTCTATACCAAACGCTCAACAATCCTGCTTTACGACCCAATACGCTGGGCTACAACCGCGAGCCAACAAGCACCAAGCGCAAAATACTACTCAAACCAAAGCAGGAGGCTACCCGTGTGTCAATCTCTTCGGGATCATACACCTGTGATAGCCTACGACCGATCATCTACCCTCGATAAACAATCCGCAATCACATTGTCACATCCCGCAATATGCCGGATGTCCAGGTTATACTCCTGCAACATCAATGACCACCGGGTCAGTCTCATATTGCGATTGTGAAATTGATTTAGGAATCTCAAAGGGTGATGATCAGTGTAGATAACCACGACTGGGCCATAGGCTGGAACATACACCTCGAAGTGCCTGAGTGACAGCACAATCGCCAGTAATTCCTTTTCTATTGTAGAATAGTTCTTTTGTGCAGCATTGAACTTCTTAGAAAAGAAACTTACTGGGTGTTCCACACCTTCATTGTCTGTCTGTAGCAAGACGGCACCAGCCCCTACACCACTAGCATCTGTTGCCAGCTGAAAAGGCCTGTTAAAGTCTGGGGCCCTGAGTATCGGGTGAGTACACAGCAAATGCTTCACTAAATTAAAAGCCTTTTCACACTCAGGCGCCCACAAAAACTTTTTGTCTTTAGATAACAAATCTGTGAGAGGTGCCAACACCGTGGAGTAACCTTTTATAAAGCGTCTGTAGTAGCCTATCATACCCAAGAATCTCATGATCTGCTTCTTGGTGGTTGGGTGCGGAAATTTATTGATAGCCTGTACCTTGTTCTGAGGAGGGCACACCTGTCCCCTTCCCACTACAAACCCAAGGTACTGCACAGTGGCTTTTACGAAGTCACACTTTGCCAAATTTACTACCAGACTTGCTTCACTAAGTTTCCGGAACAAGGTCTCCAGGTGCTCACAATGGCTCTCAAAGTCGTCATCATAAATGATTACATCGTCCAAGTATACGGTGCAATTTGGAATGTCCTTGACAATTTCATTCATCAGGTTCTGAAACGTTGCTGGTGCATTCTTAAGTCCGTAGGGCATAACATTACACCGGTAAGTACTCCCGTCCACCACAAAACCACATACCTCTTTAGCGCGCTCGGACAAAGGTACTTGCCAGTAACCTTTTACTAAATCAACTTTAGACAAAAACCGAGCATTACCAATTTTATCAACACTATCATCAACCCGAGGAAGAGGATATGGGTTAGTTGGAGTCAAACCGTTTAGCCTACGGAAATCAATACAGAAGCGTACCTTGCCATCTGGTTTAGGCTGCAGTGTTACGGGGGAAGTCCATTTAACGGTACCTTTCTCTATCAACCCTCTACCGAGCATATACTCCAACTCATCCCTCAGAGCGGGTAGTTTTATGGGGGGCACACGGTATGGGATTGACTTAAAGGGTAGATGGTGCCCCACGTCAACATCATGCATAGCCTGAGTAGTGAGGCCTGGATGTTCAGCGAATACAGTGGGGTATAAACCGAGCAACTGACGGATAGCTTCAAATTGCGGCTCAGGCAAATGGGCTATAGCCTCGTCAGCCCTTAGGCTCGAGTTCCCCGCCCACTGATCCGCTGAAACATGGTGATCCCAGCTATCCTCCTCTGAAGCTTGACTGTCCCCCTCTCCTTCTCCACCACGGCCGCAACAAGCCAACACAGGGACAGTGAGAGGCTCAGAGGGGCGCCTCACATACTCTTTTATCAGGTTCACGTGACATAACTGATTCTTCTTCCTCCTGTCTGGAGTGGCAACAAGGTAATCTAGGTCCGAAATTTTCTCCACAATTTTATAGGGTCCAGTATACTTCGCCGACAAGGGGTTACCCACCAAAGGCAACAAAATCAACACCTCCTGTCCCACAATGAACTCCCGGAGCTTCACTTTGCGATCATACCTGTCCTTCATTAAAGCTTGTGACCCTGTTAAATTCCGACCTGCCATCTCCAGACTCTTAAGCATGCGCTCACGGCTTTCAAACACATACTTCAACAAGGAACAAGGCGGCACAGTTCCTTCCCAAATTTCCCGCAGCATATTAAGGGGGCCCCTGACTCGGTGTCCAAAAATCAGCTCGTTTGGACTAAATCCCAGGCTCTCACCAGGCACTTCCCGAGCAGCAAACAGTACATACGGCAATCCAAGATCCCAATCTCTTCCGTTATCAGCACAATAACACCTGAGCATGCTTTTAAGGGTGGCATGCCACCGCTCAAGCACCCCTTGGCTCTCAGGGTGATACGCTGACGATACCACCGCCCGTATTCCATGCTGTTGCATTGTTTGCTTAAAGAGATTGGAGGTGAAATTGGACCCCTGATCAGACTGAATCTCCTCCGGGTACCCGTACCTTGAAAAGTACCACAACAAGTTACTGACTACCGTCTTAGCCATGCCGTTTTTCATGGGGTATGCATCGGGGTATCTAGTGGCAACATCCATGATGGTTAACAAAAATTTATTACCAGCCTTTGTGGGAGGGAGGGGACCAACCATGTCAACAACAATCTTACTAAAAGGTGGCCCAATTACAGGAATAGGGTGCAACGGAGCTTTAGGAATAACTTGGTTTGGTTTCCCGACCCGTTGACAAATATCACATGAGTTTATCCAGGACTGCACATGAGACTTCATCCCCGGCCACCAAAACAACTTCCCCAAAGCCGCCACCGTTTTTCTTACCCCCAAATGTCCTGCCAGCGGTGTGTCATGCGCCAAACTCAGTAGGCTATCCCTGCACTCCCGCGGCACCATCAACTGGTCCACTACCCCGGACCCCATCTTCCAGCTACGGTTAGGGTCTTGAAAACGCCGATACAGGATGCCATCTAAATAAAAAAAATCTCCCGGCTGTGCATCACCGTCCTCGTCGAGCTCCACAGCTCCATTAGCACACGTTTGGAGCTCAGGGTCCTCCAGCTGCAACCGACGTATATCTGAGGGTGCCAAGCGATCTAACTGCTCCCGGAGCAATGCATGACCCTCCCCGATACTGAGCTGCTCCCTCTGTCTCTCTCGATGTTCATAACGTTGCTGTCGTGGAGACTCGTCATGCCCAGCCTCGTCACTCTCGATGACAGGCCCAGGGGCTACTCCAGAACTAAGTAATGGTGCTAATACTGAATCACCCAGGAGAGCCGCCGAGTCAAAACTCTTAAAACCAACTCCAGCTTTAGCCTCCTCCTGTTGATCGTTCCTCTGCTGGTCTGAAGACGGAGGACTAGGCTGTGACACTTTAGCTGCCCGAGCTCGGGTGACAGCACACGCCATGGGTTGTGCCTGGCACCGCTCGACCCACTCTCGCTCTTCCCTACTCACGTCGGCCGGCCTCTCGGCAACGACTAAGGGTAGAACCTCAGAAGCGGGCATTGCAAAGTCGTTGCCGAGAAGAAGGTCGACGCCCTCCACTGGCAGTTTCTCCACAATCCCAACATCCAATTCACGTGCCACACCATCCACCTCCAACTCCAACCGCACCAGCGGGTATGACCGAGTTGCATTAATACCCTGCACCACCACCACCCGAGCCGCATTTATAGGGTAGCCAGTCAAGTTTTTCATCAAAGTCTGGGAAGCACCTGTATCACGCAAGACCTCTACTCCATGCTTGCGCCCCGCCCACATCACGCAACCCCGTCCTCTATGGTCGCAAAAAACATCCTGAGCAGGGTTCGAGCCTCCCAGGTGCTTCTGCATTGGCTGTGCCTCAGCCTCTGACGAACTGCCCCGGGCAAACTCAGAAGGCTTCAGAGACACACCAATGTTGCAGGCCAAAGACACAGCTGCTGTAGGTGGTTTGCTAGGACAGACTCTTGCAAAGTGCCCCTTTTTATGACATTGATAACACTCTAACTCCCCTTTGGGCTTCCCTTGGTACTGGGAAGGGCCCGGCCCCTTCTTAAATGGGACGGTGCTAGTCTTGTGGTCAGTCTTGGTATCATAACTCTTGTACTTGTTTGCATAAGATATATTACTAACTCGGGGGGGTGGGGCGTCACGCCCCTTGTTACCTGCCTCACTACGCTGGGCAGACCCGCACCCACGAATTAATGATAGCCGGAGGTCAGCCATCTCAGCTGCCTCCTGTAGAGTTTTTGGATTCTTTTCTTTAATAGTTAAAGTCATTTCTGCACCTGTACACTTATAAAACTGCTCGAGCAGAAACAGCTCAGTCAACTGTTCGGCCGTCTCAGCTTTCTCAGAACGTGTCCAGTTTGTAAGTGCCTCTTTTAAGTCCCGGGCATGTTCAAGAAAGGTCGCCTCCCTAGTCTTTGTAACACCCCGAAACTTCAATCGATATGTTTCTGGTTGCAACTCGTATGCCCGTAGGACAGCTCTCTTCAATTCTGGGTAGTCAATGCAAGACTCTAAAGGCAGTGCATCATAAGCCTTCAGACCCTTACCCGTAAGTCTGGAGGAGACTAGAGCTGCCCACTTCTCTTCAGGCCAATTATGCTCCCTACACTTCTTCTCAAAACGATTAAAAAATTCTGTGACTTCAGTTTCACTAAATGCCGGCACCAATTTGACTAAGTGGGACAAGGACTGTTCTCTTACTTGGCCCTCACGGCCCATCCGAATCCCTGTCGACTCTGCACGAGTCTTATCTAAATCTATTTGAGCACAATATTTCTCTGAGTCGTACCTAAGCTCAGCCTCATGCCTCCTGGTCTCATCCTCTTGCCTCCTAACCTCAATCTCATGCCTCCTAGTCTCATTCTCCTGCTTCCTAGACTCATTCTCCATCTCCTGCTTCCTAGCCTCATTCTCCATTTTAGCAAGCTCGAGTTTAAATATCATCTCAGGAGACAGGCCGGAAGAGGGAGCTGCCACTACTGAAGGAGGGGGGGCAAGAACTGGGGAACCACCATACGCACCGCCCGAGGGCACTCCAATCTTCCAATGCTCATCCCTCTGTGGGAGAGTGCTAACCTCCGGCAACTGAGTGGACGGCACTGTGGGAGTCGAGTGAGAGGGGATCTGGGGAGGAACCCCCCCAAACGCCCTCTCCTCCGAAACCCCATGTCGCCCACGCAACACCCAGGAAATCAGCTCCCCCTTGGACATCGCTGCTACATTGGATCTGCCCAAAACCTGGGCTATCAGGCGCAAGCCATAAACATTCACCCCAGTCAGCCTCTCCTCCGTCACATGGTACTGCTTACTCACAAAAAGTCTAGCATCCTCCTCACTAGTTACTAACGGCACCTCCTCACTTAGCATCTCTCGCTCCTCGTCAGTACTAGGGCCCGACATACTGAAGTTCACCAAAAAATTCTCGAGACAAAAGTGTTAAACTCCCTTATGCAAGCACTAATTACTAAATTAACTGGAGTCTCTTAAATGCTCTCCTAATTGCCTTACAAAAAAAAAATATTCTTCAATATG
>JBAKBP010025954.1:0-12500 GCA_037953745.1 Lithodes maja
CGAGAGTGACGAGGCTGGGCATGACGAGTCTCCACGACAGCAACGTTATGAACATCGAGAGAGACAGAGGGAGCAGCTCAGTATCGGGGAGGGTCATGCATTGCTCCGGGAGCAGTTAGATCGCTTGGCACCCTCAGATATACGTCGGTTGCAGCTGGAGGACCCTGAGCTCCAAACGTGTGCTAATGGAGCTGTGGAGCTCGACGAGGACGGTGATGCACAGCCGGGAGATTTTTTTTATTTAGATGGCATCCTGTATCGGCGTTTTCAAGACCCTAACCGTAGCTGGAAGATGGGGTCCGGGGTAGTGGACCAGTTGATGGTGCCGCGGGAGTGCAGGGATAGCCTACTGAGTTTGGCGCATGACACACCGCTGGCAGGACATTTGGGGGTAAGAAACACGGTGGCGGCTTTGGGGAAGTTGTTTTGGTGGCCGGGGATGAAGTCTCATGTGCAGTCCTGGATAAACTCATGTGATATTTGTCAACGGGTCGGGAAACCAAACCAAGTTATTCCTAAAGCTCCGTTGCACCCTATTCCTGTAATTGGGCCACCTTTTAGTAAGATTGTTGTTGACATGGTTGGTCCCCTCCCTCCCACAAAGGCTGGTAATAAATTTTTGTTAACCATCATGGATGTTGCCACTAGATACCCCGATGCATACCCCATGAAAAACGGCATGGCTAAGACGGTAGTCAGTAACTTGTTGTGGTACTTTTCAAGGTACGGGTACCCGGAGGAGATTCAGTCTGATCAGGGGTCCAATTTCACCTCCAATCTCTTTAAGCAAACAATGCAACAGCATGGAATACGGGCGGTGGTATCGTCAGCGTATCACCCTGAGAGCCAAGGGGTGCTTGAGCGGTGGCATGCCACCCTTAAAAGCATGCTCAGGTGTTATTGTGCTGATAACGGAAGAGATTGGGATCTTGGATTGCCGTATGTACTGTTTGCTGCTCGGGAAGTGCCTGGTGAGAGCCTGGGATTTAGTCCAAACGAGCTGATTTTTGGACACCGAGTCAGGGGCCCCCTTAATATGCTGCGGGAAATTTGGGAAGGAACTGTGCCGCCTTGTTCCTTGTTGAAGTATGTGTTTGAAAGCCGTGAGCGCATGCTTAAGAGTCTGGAGATGGCAGGTCGGAATTTAACAGGGTCACAAGCTTTAATGAAGGACAGGTATGATCGCAAAGTGAAACTCCGGGAGTTCATTGTGGGACAGGAGGTGTTGATTTTGTTGCCTTTGGTGGGTAACCCCTTGTCGGCGAAGTATACTGGACCCTATAAAATTGTGGAGAAAATTTCGGACCTAGATTACCTTGTTGCCACTCCAGACAGGAGGAAGAAGAATCAGTTATGTCACGTGAACCTGATAAAAGAGTATGTGAGGCGCCCCTCTGAGCCTCTCACTGTCCCTGTGTTGGCTTGTTGCGGCCGTGGTGGAGAAGGAGAGGGGGACAGTCAAGCTTCAGAGGAGGATAGCTGGGATCACCATGTTTCAGCGGATCAGTGGGCGGGGAACTCGAGCCTAAGGGCTGACGAGGCTATAGCCCATTTGCCTGAGCCGCAATTTGAAGCTATCCGTCAGTTGCTCGGTTTATACCCCACTGTATTCGCTGAACATCCAGGCCTCACTACTCAGGCTATGCATGATGTTGACGTGGGGCACCATCTACCCTTTAAGTCAATCCCATACCGTGTGCCCCCCATAAAACTACCCGCTCTGAGGGATGAGTTGGAGTATATGCTCGGTAGAGGGTTGATAGAGAAAGGTACCGTTAAATGGACTTCCCCCGTAACACTGCAGCCTAAACTAGATGGCAAGGTACGCTTCTGTATTGATTTCCGTAGGCTAAACGGTTTGACTCCAACTAACCCATATCCTCTTCCTCGGGTTGATGATAGTGTTGATAAAATTGGTAATGCTCGGTTTTTGTCTAAAGTTGATTTAGTAAAAGGTTACTGGCAAGTACCTTTGTCCGAGCGCGCTAAAGAGGTATGTGGTTTTGTGGTGGACGGGAGTACTTACCGGTGTAATGTTATGCCCTACGGACTTAAGAATGCACCAGCAACGTTTCAGAACCTGATGAATGAAATTGTCAAGGACATTCCAAATTGCACCGTATACTTGGACGATGTAATCATTTATGATGACGACTTTGAGAGCCATTGTGAGCACCTGGAGACCTTGTTCCGGAAACTTAGTGAAGCAAGTCTGGTAGTAAATTTGGCAAAGTGTGACTTCGTAAAAGCCACTGTGCAGTACCTTGGGTTTGTAGTGGGAAGGGGACAGGTGTGCCCTCCTCAGAACAAGGTACAGGCTATCAATAAATTTCCGCACCCAACCACCAAGAAGCAGATCATGAGATTCTTGGGTATGATAGGCTACTACAGACGCTTTATAAAAGGTTACTCTACGGTGTTGGCACCTCTCACAGATTTGTTATCTAAAGACAAAAAGTTTTTGTGGGCGCCTGAGTGTGAAAAGGCTTTTAATTTAGTGAAGCATTTGCTGTGTACTCACCCGATACTCAGGGCCCCAGACTTTAACAGGCCTTTTCAGCTGGCAACAGATGCTAGTGGTGTAGGGGCTGGTGCCGTCTTGCTACAGACAGACAATGAAGGTGTGGAACACCCAGTAAGTTTCTTTTCTAAGAAGTTCAATGCTGCACAAAAGAACTATTCTACAATAGAAAAGGAATTACTGGCGATTGTGCTGTCACTCAGGCACTTCGAGGTGTATGTTCCAGCCTATGGCCCAGTCGTGGTTATCTACACTGATCATCACCCTTTGAGATTCCTAAATCAATTTCACAATCGCAATATGAGACTGACCCGGTGGTCATTGATGTTGCAGGAGTATAACCTGGACATCCGGCATATTGCGGGATGTGACAATGTGATTGCGGATTGTTTATCGAGGGTAGATGATCAGTCGTAGGCTATCACAGGTGTATGATCCCGAAGAGATTGACACACGGGTAGCCTCCTGCTTTGGTTTGAGTAGTATTTTGCGCTTGGTGCTTGTTGGCTCGCGGTTGTAGCCAGCGTATTGGGTCGTAAAGCAGGATTGTTGAGCGTTTGGTATAGAAGAAAATAGGCTGCCCTTATAGTGCAGCCGGAAAAAAAACATATTAAAATATAAAAAATCATATAAAAACTCTTTCTTTTTGATATAGATAATTGTATAAGTTTGTCATAGCCTATAGTGTTTGAGTAGTCCACGAACTATCAAACGGCTGAGCTGCTGTAAGCTCGCTCTGGGAGCATGATATTATGTCTTTACTATTGTTGGGAGGAGTTATGAAATGTGAATTTTTTTTTTATATAAGATGTGTTTTAGTGATAAACTCAGCGTTGTTTTAGTGCCATGCGGTCGCTGGGTGTGAGGGGTTTGATGGGGTTCTGTATATCAGATTTTAGCTCAGGGTTGAGCAAGTAAAATCTTGGGGGAGGTGTGACGCATGTCGAGTATGAGCATGCTGTACAGAACGCCCAGTCAGGCCCCACTCTCGCTAGGATCGTCAGGGCAGGAACTTTGGCTGTAGTCTGTGTAGAGTTTCCTAACTTAGTTTATGTGAGCCGTTGTACTATAAGTATTATAAATATGTATTTTGTTTTCATCTGAGTCAACGAGTTCTATTTTATATCATTAGTTATAAGTATTGTGTGTGGGACTTATATGTAATGATGAGAGAGAGAGAGAGATATTACGTAACGGGGACCAGTGAGTGCGCCACGCGGGCAGATAGGCCTAATTCCCTCCTCCCTCCTCCCTTCCTCCCTCTCAGCGCGTGGGAAGTTCTTTGTCGATCCCAGATTGAGAGAGAATATGACGTCATGATTGCCAGTGGGCGGTCCTTAAGTAGTTTGAGATATGCCGCTAGAGGGCCGAGTATAAAAAGGGAGTCTCGCCATGTTTTACTCAGAACTCATCAGGCAAAGCGACTTTCTCATATCCCTTGCAACTATCCATATTCTTCCGACTGATTGAACTTTCTCTACTCTCTGAACAGCCTATCTTCTTCTCTTCTCGTCCCTGTTTAACCTCCATGACCCCTTTGGTGCAGATTTAGTCAGCCAAAGTATTATCGCTTGAGTTCTCACGAGATAAGTGCCTGTTAGATAGCCTATTTTTGGAAGGGTTAACTAGAATAGGATTGATTGATGTTTGTTGCACTCGTATATGCATTTCCCTGTGTGCGATTATTCATGTTCCTGTTTTTCTGCTGGTTTAGGCAATGCTAGACTGGGATAGGGTTTCTGAGTTGTGATTTCCTATGAGTACTAGGTTGCGGTTGAACCAGTACAATTGCAACGGAGACGTGGAACGCCTAGGTGGTCTTTCTGACTGTGTACCGTGGGGAGTTTAGCACTGTGTTGCGAGTGAGGGCTTTTGCCTATGCCACCCAACACTGTGTTATCTCATTTGCTTGACTTTGAGAGGATCGCCAGGAGAGAACCAGATACTAGTGATCTGGATCTCTCAAGAGAGCATCCCGTCAATTACCGTAATTTGGCCGCACAGTCTTAAGGACCTCGCTAGGCTACGAGCCGCTTGCTCAGCCATTGTCTCTTAACCTTAGATATCCCAGCTAGACTTTGCTCGACCAGCAGATACAGTATAGTATTGAAGCTTCTCCTTATGTATATTATTGTTTAAGCATTATTGATTTCATGTGTGGCACGCTTAGCTACTTCAGAGATTAGTGGCCCACGAGCACAATCTTAGTAGGCTATTGCCAGTGCATTGTCGGAGTACTTCTTCTTAATGTTTGCCATATCCTATTGCTTATTCTTATAATTCTTCTTATGTCAATTTAAAGCCTTTAATTACCAGTGAGTTATTCATTAAATTGCTGTTCAAAATCCGATACTTACTTCTTATGAGTATTCGAGAAGCATCTAACTTATCAGAAGATTCCTTGCTTGATGCTCGAGGACTATTGTTTAACGTAACGTAATAGTGCCGATCCGAAGTAGAGGGTGGAGGACTTCTTAAGTTCTTAGTTCAAGGGTGGATTACTTCGGCTTCGGCCAACACTATTCTTTAGTGTTGTAGTACTTTCTTCTTTGTTTGATTGTTGACCAGACTAGATAACTCCCGTCTTGCTATTAGTCTGTTGTGTGAAACGCTAGTACCGAGTTCTTGTATACCCCGTTATAACAGATAGAACTCTGGAGGGTAGTGGCGTTTTTTGTTCGGCTGGCAGTACTCTGGGGTTGGGATCGTGTGTTTCCGTTGTGGCAGCGAGCCATACTCGAGTCCTGTGTAAGAGCCCTAGTGTACCCGAGTGCCCGGTCGTAACAAATATATATATATATATATTGTCACATGTGGCAGATTATTATAGCATTACTTAATTGCTTCATGTGAGTTAAGTTTAAGCATTACAATATTTAGAACTTTGTTGGCAGAGTTAACCCATATGATATATTTTGCTCTGTCACCATTATTATTTGTTATTCATCTTATTATCTGTTACTCTATTGTGTTCCTTGTCTCTCTCATTCGTACTGTTGCCAGGCTGGCGCATCCTGTGACCACATGTTAGTTGTGGCGGGTTTTTCTATAACCCACACTTACTAATTGATTTAATGTTGTATTATCACGCTGCGTTGAACCATCTTATATATATGGTTCAATTCCCTGTTTAGTTAGTAGTGTGATTGTTGCATACTTGATGTATGTTTAGCTTTAATGAAGGATTGTCATGTTGTGCTAGTTATTCCATGTTGCACGTCTTGGCAACCTTCAGCAGTATCACAAGTATGGGCTCGTCCCTGTGACTCCCTTACCTTTCTCCGTCATTCTTTGAGCGAGCTTTGCCGGGGTATGACCTGCGTCGTTTGGGCCTCTGTGCCATAAGGCTACCAGATTAAGCATTACTGTAAATGTAAATGTCTCAGGGAATCACAGGGTAGCATTGTAGATCAGATTACCTGATGCTAGAGAATAATCACTTGCCAATTAACTAATTTACATTGTCTTACATAATATTTAAGGGTAACTAACTTAAAGCATTGTTTTATTGTGTGCACACATTTCATGTTAAAGCAGGCTCCTGTGGGAGGCTATTAGATTTACTTCTGCAACAGTCCTCAGGCATGTGGATTTAGGTGTTCGGTCCTGACAGTTGTACAGTAACTTCCTGCATTTTCCCATAGTCAAAATACACACACTACATAATACATACCTCCATAAACATTTCCTCTTGATTATTGCACTGCAGTTCGAACCTACTGCCTAGCTCAAGCCTTGTTGGGCTGCACTTATTTGCCTTGTCTTTTTATGAGCTGCTGGACTCGCTGTAGAATATTCTAATTGCTCCGTATAGTAACTAATTAAATATATTTTATTGCACAACCATTCAACTTTGTACTTTCATTAGATCATGTTTTTAGTTAGGCTATCACTTTCAGTGTTGTAAGCTTTGCAAGGCAGAGGGTGTGGTGCTTTAGTTAAATAGTACATCTGGGAGGAGCTTTGCAATTAATACAAAACTGATATGATTTGTTGGTGTATTATTGAGAGAAGCATTGTATGTAAACAGCTGAACTTTTTGATCACTCTTTGGAAGGGGATCGAGCTGGGGCATCTCTCTCAATAATATCCCGTTGATGATTGCCACAGGACGGCACGACGTATTGTTAGGCTTAGTATAAGCTATGATTCAGGGCACTGGGTAATAGTAGCATTCTCTTATACTTACCAGCAATCACCCCAGTGCAGTATAATTCTTGTGTTGGGTTAGTAATTATTTCTTTTGGGTAGTTAAGAGTTTTCCATTCTTGTTTTGCTGTTGATTGAGTGAAGTGCGCCCATCATATGTCGACAGTCAGGTTGCACCTTTTTGACTGTAGAGAGCCTGGGATATCATCTGTTGCGTTCTGTTGCCTCAGTTCTCTAGCCTGTTCACGACTGGCTAGTTTTGCGCGTTTAAGAGACGAAGGTGCACAGTTATAGCCTACGGGTTTAGTCTCCGAGCAGGTGTAGTATAGTTTAGTAGAGGCTACTTCACCAGAAAGCCCGAGTCGTAACAATATTCAGTATATATATATATATATATATATATATATATATATATATATATATATATATATCACCCCATATATATATATATATAATATATATTATATATATATGTTTTATTTTTATTTTGTTTTCAATGTGAGTGAGGGAGACAAAAGGCAGAACTGCATGTATCGACTGCCTCCCCCAAAGTTGAAAGAGTGACAGGGCCAAAATCAAGGGACGTTCGAGCCAAAATGCCTGGACACACAGAGTTTGAAGCAATTTAAGTCGTAGGAAGAGTGAAAGACTGATACTGGGAGAGAGTTATAGAGCTCAGCAGTTGAATAAAAGAAAGTCTGAGAATACCGTTTCCCTCTTAGGTTGGAGAGTTGCACAGAGTAGGGGTGGAATTGTGTTGCAAAACGGGTACTACGTACCCTACGTAGAGGAGGTGGTATACACTGGGAAAACTCTGAGGAACATTAATTATTATAATAGCGAGAGAGATGCAATATTGCTGTGAATAGAGAGAGATTGCAGAGAGTTTGTGTGTGGGCGGGAGTTAATGATATGAAAGGCTTTCCTTTCTACTTTGTCTAAGAGTGTGATGCGAGAGGATCCTCCCCGCACATGTGAACAATACTCAATACAAGGACGCACTGTGCCCCTGTACAGAGCAAGAAACTATGCAGGGGTAAAGAACCCCTTGAGGTGGTTGAGCACACCCAGCTTCTGGGAGGCTGCCTTAGCAAGACTGGTAATATTTTCCTTCCAAGTGAGAGCAGAAGAAAAAAAGACACCAAGAATATTGAGAGAAGTAAAGGAATGATTTTTGTATTGTTGAATTGTAAGGGTTAGTCCTCTGGGAGTTCTGAACAGGTAGTAAGATGAAGAAATTGGGGTTTGGAAGCATTAAAGGCACCAAGTTTTCTCTGCCCCAATTGGAAATAGTAGTTAGATCAAAAGATGGGTGTGCATGGCTTTCATTACGTTTGTCTTTGAGGGATTGTTGGCCGGGGGTGTTCAGGAAAACTAATTGAGTAGTGTAAGGTTGAGTCATCTGCGTATGAATGGATGGGACTGGAGGTACAGTTGAGAAGATCATTTATGAAAATTAGAAAGATAATGGGAGATAGGACAGATCCCTGAGGAACACCGGAGTTGATAGGATGAGGAAGTGAGCAATGGCCGTCCGCAGCCGCAGCTATGGAACGGCCAGAAAGAATTAGTGATGGAGGCACAGATGGAGGGATAGAAACCGAAGAAGGGTAGTTTAGAAATTAAAGATTTGTGTCGGACTCTATCGAAGGCCTTCGATATGTCTAGTCATAGTGCAATAGAAAAAAGAAAAACAAAATATATATATATATAATTATATATAAACACATGAGTACCACCTAACCCCTCGATAGAATGTGTCGGCCAGGCCACCCCCTCCCCCCAGGTCTTTGGTCGGAGTGTCATAGGATCCAGCTCATATCAGCCGTGGAGCCATCATTACCAGTAAAGGTGTGGGTTGGATCCACTGTTCATTGGGAAAGCAATCAAATTCGGGCACTAGTGAATATACAAAAGTAAGAAGAAAACAGGTAACACACACACACACACACACACACACACACCTCCCCGTGGCGTAACGGGGACCAACATGGTGAAACACATACAATAGCACTGGATATATCAAAGGCATTTGATAGAGTCTGGCATCAATCCTTATTGTCGAAGATGTCACACTACGGCCTTGCATCATTAGTTCCACTAATTTCTTCTTATCTTCATAACAGAAAAATATGTGGAATGGTAGATGGCCTTTATTCTCAATTTCACTCAATAAATGCTGGTGTTCCCCAGGGATCAGTCTTGGCCCCAATTCTGTTCCTCATTCATATCAATGATCTCATATCTACCACTCATAATCCAATACATTCCTACGCAGATGACTCAACACTCCACAGTTCCTTCACATTTACCAATTCTTTCACCCAACACGATCTTATAAATTCAAAAATAAACACTGCAATTTCTCTGAACCAGGACCTTTCTAGAATTGATGGATGGGGACAAAAGAATCTAGTTTCCTTTAATGCACAGAAAACCAAGTACATTCAATTTTCTAACCGACAGAATCTCACTGACTCCCATATATTTGTTAATGATGTAAATATTCCCACTTCCCCTAGTATTGACATTCTCGGTGTAACATTAACTACTAACTTGAGCTGGACACATTATGTTAGAAGCATTGCTAAGAATGCCTCTAAAAAACTGGGACTCCTGTACAGAGTTCGAGAATTCTTCACTGACGAGCAGTTGGCCGTGATATATAAAAGTCATGTGCGTTCTCAGATGGATTACTGTTCACCTCTGTGGGGTGGAAGTGGAGTGGTTGCATTGAGGCAGTTGGACAAAATTCAAAATAAAGCTATTAGATTAATCAATAACCCTGCAATCACACAGGACCTTCCTACATTATCCATACGAAGAAACGTTGCATCCCTTGCATTATTCTACAGATATTTTCACAGCAATTGTTCCGAGGAACTTGCTTCAATTGTGCCGCCTCTCCACATGTTTCCCCGTAGAACTAGGGCAGCTGAGAGCGCCCATGAATTTACACTTTCTCCTCCACAATGCAGAACTTCTGCTTATCAGAATTCATTTATCCCCAGAGCTACTACTCTTTGGAATTCACTTCCCTCGAATTGCTTTCCACAAACTTACAATCTACAAATGTTTAAATCCAGTTGTTACAAACATTTTATGAATGGAGGATGCCTTTAGGCACATGGGCCTTTTTGTTTTATCTGTGTTTTTCCTTCCTCCGTTCATTGTCTCTTTAAAAAAAAAAAAAAAAAAAAAAAAAAAAAAAACAGATAGCGTGTCTGGCTCACAACCAGTAGGTCCCGAGTTCGAGACCCGGGTGGGGAAGAGACATTTGGGCAAATCTCCTAATGGTGTAGCCTCTGTTCACCTAGCAGTATAAATAGGAACCTGGAATAAGTGGACGAAGTTGTGACGTCCCATCTGGAGTTGGTGATTGGTTACAAGGTGAGATGGGTATCGTACTTGTCAACCTAAGCTACTGGTCAACCTAATCTTTCCGGTGAGACTGGTACCGTAGTGAGAAGGGTACCGTACAGATTAACCCTAAGCCTTTTGGCTATAATACAGACTACACACAAATCCACAGCCATTCCAACGATACATAAACACTAAACATGCATTTCACGCAATACATTCCCAGTTAAGGAGGGACGATAATAATGAGCTAAGCTCGCATTGCGTGGATTCCCCTTGACGAACAAGTAAGTGAATTACACATACGCACACAATTAGGTAAATAAATACAGGTAAATACAATTAGGTAAACACACACCCACACATACACACTTAGGTAAATACATATAGGTAAATATAATTAGTTAAGTGCACACAACCACACACAACCATAAAATTAACAGAGGATCATAAATTAACAGTATTTAATACAGTTCCTGAACCTGGGTAAAAATCGATCTCACAAAAGAGGATTTTCAGCTACCATTATCTATCTATCTATCTATCTATATGCTCAGGCCCAATCCCCATTTTGGGGGTAGCCGGCTCAAGACAGAGCAAGAACAGGGAAAACACAAAAACAACATAAAACAAAAAATAAACACAGATAAAAAACACAAACTCACACACATCCAGGTCACCCAGGAGAAGACCCAGAGACCAGGGTTACCAAGGTCGCTCCAGCACTCCCCCGGCCCCTGACCACCCGGAGAGGTTCCGATCTCGGCAGGCAGACATGCAGCGGAGCCAAAGCCACAAGCCCTCCCACCATACTTCCAGGCACACCCTTCATATTAATCGTCCCCCCGGGCCAGGCGCCTGATGGACTATTATCTAGTCGAACTTGCGCCCGACCCCTTACTCCAAATGACCACGTGTTCACTCAACTATTCACAAGCATTCTCCATTCACTCCTGTCCACCACCACTTCCCCTGCCTGATCTATAGTCATTCCTCTATCATCCAAAGCCTTTCTTACACAGTCTCTCCATCTCAATGGGGGTCTTCCTGCCCTTCTATCTCCCCTTGTACCTGACTCACATATTCTCTTTGTAAGCCTTTCATCTCCCATTCGTTCAGCATGACCATACCAGCTCAACACCCTTCTGTCCACTCTGGCTGACAAATGTTCCTGCTGCCCCACTCTCCTACGTATCTCTTCATTCCTCAATCTGTCTCTACGAGTAACTCCACACATACTCCTCAAGCAGCTCATCTCCATCACATCCAGCCCTCTTTTCTCCTTTTTCTTCAGAGCCCATGTCTCAGCCCCATACATCACTGTTGGCACAACAATTCCTTGATACAGTGCACTTTTTACTTTCACTCCGAGATTTCTCGTTATTATCTACACTGCTATTTATCTGTGTATTGCCGGACGCCTACTCCCCCTTATTAGGGTGGCTATACACAAAATGCCCCTAACTGGACCTGTTTCCTGTGAGAAGGACATCCCTTGCCAGTTTATCGAAATATTCACAGGATTGAACACTCAACTTAGGGTCCACCCGACTCAGAGACCCTCTATGGATCTTGTTAGCACTATGTTTGTCTAGTGGTGCGCGGCAAATCCATGCAAGTATCTTATTGTTGTGGAGGTGATAATTCGATATGATTACCATGGATATTGGGTTCCCATATCACTTAAACCCTTCAACACGATGGCGACTTTGTATGCCACATAAACTGGCAAAACAAATTAGACGATATTATGCAGCTTAGGAAGGACCTACGTTATTCAGAGAGTTTATTGAGATCGTATTTACCCTTTTATAATCCTAGCCAAAATGACCATACTACCAATTAATCATTAGAAGATACGATGACTTATTTCTTTATCTGTTTTCTGGCTATTATCAGACGATTATATTTATATTAGGAAGGGTATATGGGAGTCCGAGACAGTCTTTACCATTGTGATTATTATTGGGCAGATGATAATGCATGATAACATATGAATATGCAGAAAGTACAATAATGTATGATAACGTACGGTAAAGTATGATAATGTATGACCATGAACAAAAGAAGATGATGTTTGATACAGTACGATAATGTAAGATAACATTATAGAAATGAAGAAGTTATGATAATGTAGGAACGTGAAAACAGTGTGATAATAATGATAATGTACGATGAAGTGTGATAATGAATGATTGTATATGAACATGAATACAGTATGATAATGTATGATAAAGTATGATGATGTATGATAAAATATAGAAAGGAATAAAGTATGATAATGAATGATAAAGTATGATAAAAAAATATATCTGACAATCTGGAGAGGAAAATGGGGAAAGCAGTAAAGTGGTTACAAAAATATATAATGGAAAGTTATACACAATTACTGAGGAATTTGAAAAGAGGGCTTGAGAAACCGAATTTTGGTGTGAAGTTTTGGAAAATGAGGATGAAAAGTTTACCGAAG